>JAVTVY010032163.1:0-133774 GCA_036873755.1 Hanleya hanleyi
ACCATCACTACCATCCATACCATCACTACCATCAATACCATCACTACCATCCATACCATCACTACCATCCATACCATGATGGTGATGGTAGTAATCCCACTTTGGGACTGGACTATCCAGCAGTAATCCCCACAGAGGACTATCCATCAGTAATAACATGGGACTGGTCCACCCAGCAGTAATCTCACACTGGAATGCCCTATGTACCAGTAATCCGACTGCACTGACCTATCCATCCTACATGGGATTAACTTTTGCCAGTAATCCCACATGGGACTGTTGTGGGACTGATGTTATTGTCTGTACCAGATAATCTATTCCAGACATTATTGTCTGTACCGCATCACTTATTCCAGACCTTATTGTTTGCTCTACATGTATGCTTTCAATACTGCTGCACCTTTGGCGGATGACCCCGCAAGGCGAGATGTTGGGGTTCTCAGAACGCTTGTTATAAAATATTATTACACATCATCCATGTAACCATTATTTAAGCAATGTGTGAAGAGATGTTCATATACACACCCACTTTCTCGGGGTGTTCTGACCCTACACCTGCCTGAGTATAGGAGTTATTATGACATCACTATATGTACTAACATGTACCTCAGAGCAGTTGTTTCGGATAATTTCGGGAATATATCTTATGTATATCCCAGGTATATCTCTCATCAGGGGCCAAACCTAATCATGAATATATTTAACTATTCACGATAAATACTCTCATATTCTCGTAGATATAGTGATGCCGGAGTTACTCACGGGGTGAAATCTTACATTATTTTAGATTTACACTCTTCTTCTTCATTACTGTTGTCTGTGCTGCACACGTTGTGTAATCGTTTATTAATTTCGATTCACACATATCTTGTTTTTCTCTTCTTTCTTGCTGACGATTCTTCTCACGTGCCAGTGTATTTTAGCAATATACTGAATGGGCTGGCACGATCCCGGCATGGTCGTCACAGGAGATTCGGATTATGGTTCGAAAAACATCTTGGACCGCATAGCATATTCTTACTATTTCTCAATCCAGGTGTCGGAATATGAATCTCACTTAAAGAGATATTAAATACGAGTCATGTTCATTTCAGGATGTCAGCCGCTGTCTGCATTTCGTCTCTCAATGTTTGTAGTCTGTGGGAACATGATTCTCACTTAAAGAGATATTAAATACGGGTCATGTTCATTTCAGGATGTCAGCCGCTGTCTACATTCCGTCTCTCAATGTTTGTAGTCTGTGGGAACATGATTCTCACTTAAAGAGATATTAAATACGGGTCATGTTCATTTCAGGATGTCAGCCGCTGTCTACATTCCGTCTCTCAATGTTTGTAGTCTGTGGGAACATGATTCTCACTTAAAGAGATATTAAATACGGGTCATGTTCATTTCAGGATGTCATCCGCTGTCTGCATTCTGTCTCTCGATGGTTGTAGTCTGCGGGAAAACATCAAAACCATAAAATGCACGCATATATGACGGCAGCCTTCCGAAGTCCACAAGTTCTAGTTTTTTTTTACAAAACTGAGAAAGATTGAAATAACTTGTCGACGTCACACATGTTGATTTCCTAGGAATTGAACTCGGTAAAAGAAAATTTTGAGGCGCTTGTGATCCAACGCGCATATCCACTACACCACGACATATGAATTGCAACAGGCTATTTTTAGCCCACCATCACCAGATGAGGGACTGTTCAAATCGCTTTTCGTCCGTGGTCCATCGTCTGTCCGTCCGTCGTCCGTCCGTAAACAATTCTTGGATTCGAAAATCCAATATGGCCACAAGGCGGCCATCTTGGATTTCCCCATGAAACCTTGTTATTGGGATTTCTCAGGAACTACTGCATGGATCTTTCTCAGATTCGGTACACATGTTCCCCTTGGGGTGTAGTTATGCAAGATACCTTTTCTGGTCCGATTCGAAAATCCAATATGGCCACCAGGCAGCCATCTTGGATTTCCCCACGAAACCTTGTTATCGCGATTTCTCAGGAAGTACTGCATGGATCTTCAAATTTGGCCCACTGTTTCGTCTGCCGATGGGTCGGCTACATGAAGGGACAACACTCTTGTGACACAATCTTACAGCTCGACAACTGTAGACTACTGCGTGTTTTATTTTTTTTTGCATGGAATTTTTTTCAAACCAATTCAACATTTTCTTTAGTTATCCGCCCTTGATTTTAGTCTGGAATACTTTTTGTTTGGCACCTACAGTCCTCGTCAACGAAACTCCTTTCAGAGGGGTTTAATTGCATTCTTTTGAAATTAGGTACACATGATTGGTGCTGAGTGAACATGTGCACAATTTTTTTTAGAGTTGATTCAACAGTTTCTTGAGTTGCTCCCCTTGATTTTGGTCTGAAATTTAAATTTGACACATACTGGCCTTCGATGGATTCTTTTGAAATTTGGTACATATGGTCAGTACCATGTGTAGGTGTGCACAAACTGTTTTTGAGCTGATTTGACGTTTTCTTCAGTTACTCCTTGATTTTAGTCTGAAATCCTTGTATTTGGCACCTACTGTCATTTCGACCTAATTCATCAGGCAATGAGCTTACTTTTGCAGCTTATGCTAACAAAAATTTTGTTTTAAAGTTACTGATACATGTATACATAAGTGCATAACCGGGAGTGAGGGAATATGCACCACCGCAGAGTAAGAGTAACTGAAGTTTAATTTGCTCCTACAAATACCAATCTAGGCCCTTATGTATCCCCCCCCCCTCCCCCAACCTGATTTCCAAACCTGCCTACACCACTTACACAACAATGATAGCTTATACATGTACAGTATTATGACAATTGCAACAATACAAACAACATACAGTCCAGAAAGGTTCATTTGTATGGTTAACCTTTGTCTATAACAACATTCAGGAGATAAAAATGTCTGTATGTTTTTACGGGCGTATTTTGGGTTCAATTGAACTCTTGTTTTATTGTCTTTTAAGGTGGCTGTGTATGGTAAAACAGGTCGCTGTTTATACTGCAGTCTTCAGGAATAGTGATGATGGAAAAAAATCACAAGGTTGTATTTCCTGGAGAAACAGTATGGCAACAAACTTTCCCAACCCAGACCAATGTAGACGCACCTCTCCCGGGCTTTGTGTCACAGGAACTGGCTGAGCGACATAGTGTAAGTTGAAGTAAATTATTCATATCTGTTAGGAGAACATGAAACACATCGGTTCCACATTGCCAAGGTTGGCGGCTGTCACCTTCTCTCCCCCCCCCATCATGAAGGGGAATACAGAAATCACTTTCGTATTGCTGTACCGTGGATGATATCTCAGCTGCTATTTGATCGAAACATACATGAAGATGCTTAGTACCTTACTGATGTGCATTTTCACATTCTGTATGGCCCTTCAATATATGCTTATCTAGTGCATATCTCGAATACCATCAAACTGCTCACTATGAATCAGATTTCTGTGACCTGATAACTTGGAGTTATCGAAGAATCGAGAGGTTTTCAGATGCACAGCTTCGTATATAAATTTGAAAAAAATATTACTTGTTGTTTGATAGATCTGTATATCTCGAACCCTATGCTGTTAGTTATATGAACATAAAATGGTCTGATCAGTGATGAGAGTGATCTGAATTTATTGTGTTTTGTTTTAGCCAGTTTTGTACGGGTCAATGTTTGACTGCCATTATCATGAAACTGGATATCTGTATGTTCAACCATATTTGTTTCCTGTATTAATTTATTACGATAGCTCGGGCATTCAGAATATACTAATCGTTTTTCATTGTTTGACTTCCAGGTTATGTTTGCAACCAGTTCAAGGGCACACTGTGGTCCAAAGTAAGGAGAGGCATCACTCAGAAATGCCATGACGCAGCAAGGTCAGGTAGAATCCGCCAGAAAACACCATTGAAACAGCATGATCTCCACATGTCAGAAGAGCTGGTGGACTCTTCTTCAGCTTCACCCTCATCTGCCAACGACAGTCCCCCAAGGAATGCTAAAGGCCATCCCACAACAGGTGGGAAAAGACCAAGACAGATTTTTTTAAACCTTTGAGGGATGAAAAAAAACCATTCTACTTGACACAGACTTTCAATGTGCTTCCCATTTTGTGCTCGGGTGTTTTAAGACGTGATACAATATATATTTTATGCTGTTAAAGAATAAAAGGTGGAATACGCGTGGATTTTGCCTTTGCTGGTGGTTATTTTAAGGGATGGATGATATTGCAGGAGGAATCGGGACAGACTAGACAGTCTGTACAAATGACATGCCCTTTCAGATAGAAGATGCCCCCTCCCCCACACCCCAGGAATTCTGTACAGATGGTGTTTCAGTGCTGGCCGGGAGAGGAGAGTGATCACTCTCCTCTCGCCTCCACTCTCCTGAAAGTATTTCAAGGAGAGTTAACGATCACTCGCAGATTCCCAACGTGGGGATGTTGTGGGGTTTTCTCTCATGCTGGAATTACTGCCCCACAGATTCCCCACGTGGGGATGTTGTGGGGTTTTTTGCCCAACGTGGGGATATTGTGGAGTTTTCTCTCCCATATTGGAATTACTGCCCCGCAGATTCCCAACGTGGGGATGTTGTGGGGTTTTCTGCCCCGCAGATTCCCCACGTCGGGATATTGTGGGGTTTTCTCTCCCATGCTGGAATTACTGCCCCGCAGATTCCCAACGTGGGGATGTTGTGGGGTTTTCTGCCCCACAGATTCCCCACGTGGGGATATTGCGGGGTTTTCTCTCCCATATTGGAATCACTGCCCCGCAGATTCCCCACCTGGGGATATTGTGGGGTTTTCTCTCCCATGCTGGAATTACTACCCCGCAGATTCCCCACGTGGGGATATTGTGGGGTTTTCTGCCCCGCAGATTCCCCACTTGGGGATATTGTGAGGTTTTCCGTACATTGCTGGAATTACTGCCCCACAGATTCCCCACGTGGGGATGTTGTGGGCTTTTCTGCCCCGCAGATTCCCCACCTGGGGATATTGTGGGGTTTTCTGTACCATGCTTGACTTACTGCAGAAATATTTTGTGTCTATCCCATACCAGCTTTAAATATAGTTCCCCGCATCATCCCCACATGTAGGGAACACGTGGGGCTGAGGTTGGGATAGTGTGGGGATTTAATTCAGCTAAGCAGCATTAAGAAACTCCTTTTCTACGACTAAGTCCAATGTGGGGATTTTACCAAATCCCTACACATTCCCCACATTGGCTGTCCTACACATTCCCCACATGATCCCCACACAGCTTGCCCGACATAAACCCCACAAATTCCCCAGCTTATTGGTTTGTAAGGGATCTTCCTGTCTCGCGAATAAATCTTTATCCTGTTCAGTAGAATCCTCCTAGCTCGCGCGTGTTTATCTTGTTCCGAAGAATCATCCAAGCTCGCGCACATGTCTTTACTTTGTTCAGTAGATTCCTCCAAGCTCCAGCGTATGTCTTTATCCAATCCAGTAGAATCCCAAGCTAGCGTGTATTTCTTTATCTTGTTTAGCAGAATCCTCCAAGCTTGCACGTATACCATTGTTCTGTTCAGTAGAATCTTCCAAACTCGCTAGTAAGTCTTTATCCTGTAGAGTAGAATCCTCCAAGCTCACATGCATATTTTATCCCGTTTAGTTCAATTCTCCTATATCTCGCGAATAAGTCTTGATCCTGTTCAGTAGAATCATCGAAGTTCTCAAGTCTTTATCCTGTTCCGTAGAATCAGCCAAGTTCGCGCATATGTCTTTATTCTGTTCAGTAGAATGCTCCAAACTCAAATGTATGTCTTTACCCAATTCAGTAGTTCCCCAAGCTCGCGTGTACTTCTTTATCCTGTTCCGTTCATTCCTCCAACCTCCCGCATATGTCTTTACCCAATTCTGTAGAGTCTCCAAGCTCGCGTATATTTCTTTATCCTATTCAGTAGAATTCTTCAAGTTCGCGCGCATATCTTTATTCTGTTCAGTAGAGTCCTCCAAGCTAGCGAATAGGTTTTTTTCCTGTTCAATAGAATCCTTCAAGCTCGAACGTCTTTATGCTGTTCAGTAGAATCACCCAAGCTCGTGCGTATGTCCTTATTCTGTTCAGTAGAATGCTTCAAGCTCAGGTGTACGTCTTTACCCAATTCAGTAGTTTCCCAAGCTCGCCTGTACCTCTTTATCCTGTTCAGTAGAATCTTCCAAGCTCGCGCGTAAGACCTTTTGGTCTTGATATATGTTGGCACTTGTGGGAAGTTGATGCTGGGTCGACATCGGGCCTTACAGACTGGGCTTTTGTCTTAAATGCCGTCATTTACATCTGACGACGATACAGCTCACCAATCTCCAATGTACGAGTTGTCACAGCGAAACAGCTCACCAATTACCAGTATACGAGTTGTCAGAGCCTTCCCATCATAGCTCTCTAGATTTGTATCTAATACCGCTTATGCCGGTGCTAGGGGCCGTGTGGTCATATCATCCAAGTTGCCACATGAGCAGGTACAATAAAAGCGTACCTGAGATACAACACATATCACGAATCGTTAGATTCTTGGTATGTGCTTTAAAATAGGTTAACCAGAAGACTATTCTGTGAAGTCATGTGACGCAGTCAGTATGTCGGCACCTCTTCCCACTTCCCTTATATGTGTTGTAATTCATCCTGTTCAGCATGTGTTTCTCAAATGGAGCTCGAAAAACATCACACTGGTGTCTGTCTGTTCAAATTCGGAATACATCGAAATTGGTGTCTCCATGATCGAGCTCAGAACACACCAGCAATGGCATTTTTCTGATCGAGCTTGGAATACATCGAGGCTGGTGTTTCTCTGATCGAGCTCGGAATACATCACAATGATGTCTTGTCTGTTCCACCTCGGAATACATCACAATGATGTCCTGTCTGCTCCACCTCGGAATGCATCGACACTGGAGTCACGCTGATCGATCTCGGAATACATCAACACTGGTGTTTCTCTGATCGTGCTCGGAATACATCACACTTGTGTTTGTCTGTTCCACCTCGGAATACTTCGATACTAGTGTCTCTGGTCGAGCTAGGAATACTTCACAATTCTGTCTGTCTGTTCCACCTCGAAATACATCGACACTGGTGTGTCTCTACTCGAGCTTAGAATACATCACACTGGTGTATGTGGGTTCCACCTCGGAATACATCGACACCGGTGTCTCTCTGATCGAGCTCGGAATACATCACACTGGTGTCTGTCTGTTCCACTTCGGAATACATTGACACTGATGTCTCTCTGATCAATACTGGTATCTCTTTCGTTCAGCTCAGAATACATCAACACTCGTGTCTCTCTGATCCAACACAGACTACATCAACATAGGTGTCTCTCTGGTCCAGCTCAGAATACATCGACACTGGTGTCATTCTGATTCCTCTAAGAATACATCAACACGGGTGTGTCTCTAGGGCGATTCCTCTTTCAACAAATATCCTCCACTCAATGGAGCTAATCGAATGTGAGTGGAATCAGGTAGATCTGCGGCCTGTGCCTATTTCTCGCAAGAAGTCATCATCTGCTTATTAAATAAGAATAATTGGCTACATATATATATAACCTATAAATAAAAATGAATGAAATAATACCGTATGTTTACCGTAGGTATCTCTCTAATACTCTGTACTCTCAGAAGGTCCTCTTTAAACTGGTTGAAAATCGACGCGAAAGCCCCTTATATTCATTCTCTAAATGATACCCCGCTCCCCGTTTAGGTCTCCCCCGTATCCCGTTGCCCGCTATCAATGAGAATAAATCACAAACTATGAGAAAGGCGATCACCATATCGTCTTGAGGATACATAGGAAACCATCGGTCAGCGCCTTGAAATTTCACTAGAGTCGCGTCGGCGCTGAAATACAGAGCGTTGATCGAGGGCACCACTCAACTAGACTGTATCGGCAAGGCAGAGTTGCCGGGAGGACTTCATTATCATCCGTTCTCAGCGGACTTCTTCAAATGCGTCGACCTATCGAACACAGAGGAGTTCCTTGACGGAGCATTTCACGGGGTATTGAACGCCGGGAAACGGATATTTCCAAACGAGCGCACGTCTACAATGATGGTGGATGAACAGAAATTCCCTGGATTCTCACGTTTACACCGTCTGGCAAATGATGTATCCACTGAATCCGGAGAAGGGTTGAACAGAGTGTCTGTGAGACGAAAATATCATATCTGGGAGGAAGGGCGAGGGTGAATATGAATGGTCATGGAATAACCCATATGGCTTGCTGAGAGTCGACACGGCCGGGGTTTTTCGAGACTTCCAGTCTAATAGCACAGCGTTCAGCTGTACTCGCGTGGAAAGCCTCCGATCGGAAATCGAGCTTCAGTCGGCGCATTTCAGGGCACAAAGCTCCGCTAGGCAAGGCATTCGACGACTCGGCCAACAAACTTATCGTACAGGCGGAGGTAGACCACTCTCGGCGGATATATTCAGCAGTAACCAATCCATTCTGTTCTCGCGACCAGGTAGAGATGTTCGATCAGAAGATTGATTGATCAAACTCGAGTGGTACTTGCTGAATCACAGTAGTCTGGAAACATGGAATTTTATGTCTAAATTGTTCACACGATCCACTTGAATTTTGTTAATTGGCTGGGCTATTCAGCCTCTTTCTCTGCTAGCATCTCACTGAATATACATGTACAAACCAGTCTCGATGTACCCTATCCTCTTGTTTCATCATCCATACGAAAAGAGATAGGATAAACCACACGAGACGCCTGATCGTTCCGACGTCGACGGGTCAGATGAACTCTGGGCGATCGAATGGACTGTTATATAGACTTTAAACAAGGAATGGTAAGGCGTGATCAGTCGGGTGAGTAGTAACTCCGGCGAGATGACAAACCGAATTTCTTCGTGCAGCAGACTTCTGTCCAACACGCCGCCGCCGACGAACTTGTAGGCGAAATCCGCCTGTAACTTTCCTCGACCGTCAGTCTCTATGGCTCCTCGAGAGTTTTTTCAGCTCGGTATAGATGATTAAGAGAAATAGAGGTAAGACTGGGGACCGGATCAAGGTTAGATGATATGGATACAGATGTAAAGAAGATATAATGGGGAAGGACTGATGACTATGCGTCATTGGTATGAAGGAGCAAGTGTAGGTCGGTGTGGGGGAACGCGTTGTATGGCATGCTCTGGTTTAGGGAAAATAGTGGGATATTGCATTGAGGAAAATGAGAAATACTGGGTGAAATTTCCATGGCACTGGATTTATGATGTCGGGAAATAGGCAAAATGACGGGAAATATTGGGGTATTTTATTGGGGAAAATGAAGAAAAATGGGTGAAATAATGGGTGAATATATAGAGATGATTAAGAGAAATAGAGAGAAGACTGGGGACCTGATCAAGGTTTAGATGATATAGATATATATGTAAAGATATACTGGGGAATTACCCAATGGCTATGCGTCATTGGCATGAGGGAGCATGTGTATACGGCGGTGTGGGGGAACGCGTTGCACGGCATACTCTGTATGGGACCTGATCAAAATTAGATGATATGGACACAGATGTAAAGAAGATATAATGGGGAATTATCGATGGCTATGCGTCATTGGTACGAGGGAGCATGTGTAGGGCGGTGTGGGGGAACGGGTTGCACGGCATACTCTGTATGACCTGTGCCCATTGTAATACGATGGAGTGCCCAATCAAACCAACCAACCAACCATAGTCGGGAACACTTCGTAGAGTCTGTACATCAAGTATTCGTCGTAGCCCGCTGTTAGGACAGGCAGTACGCCTAGTATATTATTAGTATATTCGCCTGTACTCGCGGATGGTTCGTTCTAAACTGATTGAAAGTCGACGCAAGCCCCTTATATTCATTCTCTAATTGATTCCCCGCTTCCCGTTTAGGTCTCCCCCTTTAGCTTTCCCCTTATATATGTAAGACGTATATTTAGCCTGTATCCAAATCGGTTGTACAGTCCAGAACGGTGAGACCCGGTTCTTTACTTCTTCTTTGCTTTGCAGTTCACGCAGTTTGTATCTGGTATTTGAAATATTTTCAATGTTTTTACTGATCTTAGCTGTGTATGTATTAACAAGCGAGTCGACGAACGGTCTAACTCAGTCGACGACGCGCGTTAAGACATACAAACTGTCAGCGCCTTTAAATGGTTCAACTTGTCGACGTGGCTGAACAAGACTATATCGGTAACGCATTATCCGTTCTCAGCGGACTTGTTCAAAGACTTATCGAACACAGAAGAGTTCCTCGCCGAAGCATTTCATGCGGTATTGAACGCCGGGAATGGAATATCTCCAGACGAGCGTACGTCTACAATGATGGTGGATAAACATCGCTGTTATATTTGTGGTCTGGAGCCTGAGGTTTAACAGAAACACGCCCATTCTGTGCTACGCAATGAACCACCACAGAATACATGAAAGCTTGGAGAGCTGTGAACCTAACATGATTTGCTAGATAGCTATCTATGGCCCAATACCAAGGCTGTCTTCACGTTGATAATGGAGATCTATAATCTGATCGTGTTATCTGACGTCCCAGTGCGTCGTCGTCGCATCACTATTCCTGCTCATCGTTTGCGTTTAAAGCGCCTGAGGTCGTCACTGTTTACAGTATATGAACCGGGCGAGCGGGATATGACGGTAGTTTTATTTCCTTTAAACAGTTCTCTTCGGCTGGCGATGTTCGATTCTACTGTCGTCTGCAAAAGTCCGTTCACCACGCTGAACGCAGTCTGTGGTCAATTCTCGCGACACGCGATGAAGATCTTTTTCAACGCTTCCACTTGTGCCTCGACGAAGCATTTCACGCGGTATTGAACGCCGGGAATGGAATATATCCAGACGAGCGTACGTCTACAATGATGGTGGAAGAACATCGCTGTTATATTTGTGGTCTGGAGCGTGTGGTTTAACAGAAACACGCCCGTCCAAAAAAAAGATTAAGCCAGAAAACTTTCAGAGTCCAAAAAAAGTCCAAATTATTCTAAGTCCAGCCTACACCAAAAAGATTAAGCCAGAAAACTTTCAGAGTCCAAAAAGGTCAAAATTATTATATACATGTATATAAAAATAACCTATCAATGAAAAAAGGAATGCAATATTACCGTGTGCTTGCCGTTGGTATATCTCAGAACGTCTGCTGTAAACTGATTTCAATTCGAATTGTAAGGCCTTATATTTATTCTTTAATAGCTCCCCGCTCCCCGTTTAGCTTTCTCCAATATCCCGGGGAGCGGGGAGCTAATCGAATGATCCAAATAAAAGTCCAGAGTCTTTGTTTCGTTGTCCTTTCGAAAAGAGATATGATAAACCGCACGAGACGTCTGATCGGTCCGACGTCGACGGGTCAAATGAACTATAGGAGGATCGAGTCGACTCATACAGACTTTGAACGAGGAAAAGTAAGAGGTGCAGTAGCCTTTGTAATCGCTGTACTGTTCCGAACAATTCCTTAACAAAACTTGTCTGTCATTCAACACGGGCGTTATCAATCGCGCGACTAGCAACTCCGGCGAGATGATGAACCGGATTTCTTTTTGCTCCAGACCTGTATCCAATACGGCGCCGTCAACGTACTTGTTGGCGAAATCCGCTGGTAACGTTCAGTCTCTGTGACGCGTCGACTTTGAATCTGCACGTCCTCTCAAGTGCTGACGAGAAGTTTTCCAGCTCGGTACAGTCGGGAAAACTTCGTAGGGTCTGTACAACAAGTTTTCGTCGTAGCCCTCTTTAAGCGCATTCTCCGTCGACAAGTCCTGCGTATGTCGTGTGTATGATGTAACCCAGTATAATACCCTGTATACTTTAAAAGTTCCCTAATTGCGGCCATCTTGGATTTCTGTGAGTGAAAATATTTGTACTAAAGGTACATCCGACCTTTGCGCCATCTTGGATTTCAATATGGCTGACTGGCGGCCATCTTGGATTCCAGTAGTATATAACTTCCTGTGACGTGACTTTCGTCACGTGACGGCCCAGCAAGAGTGATCTGCCCATACATAAGACCCCAGTGACTTCCAAAGAGCACATATGCACACACCATTCTCCATATATTTAAATTGAGAGTCCAGTTACCCCAATCTTCCAATGTTCATTACCCTTTATTGCATAAAGGGGAACTATTATAATTTAACAGTAAATTCTATAACTTAATATATTCCCAGATATCCTCAGACAAGATGCCTGCGCCCATGGATGTAAATCAACAATTAGGTCTAATTGGTTTGGGTCTAATCTGCGATACAAGTGGACAAGCTGGTGTCGGCATTGAAACCGGACCGGTCCCATTACTTATTTTTTGCTTATCTCAGTGCACGCAGTTTCCGAATAACAAAAAAAATATATGCTAACCCCGAATTCCCTGTATAATTTAAAGTTCATTCATTGCGGCCATCTTGAATTTCTTTCAATGAAAAAATTAGTACTTAGGTACATCCGGCTTTTGCGCCATCTTGGATTTCAATATGGCTGACTGGCGGCCATATTGGATTTCTTGTTATTTCTCAGGATATGCTGAATGGATCTTCCTAAAATGTTATACACAAGAATTCCGTCAAACCCCCTACCCCCTCAATATAAAACAGTTACAAAACTTTCCATACACAATTCACCAGAGAACGAAGTGTTCGACCATAGAGACAACTATAATGGTTTCCAAAAGAAAGAAAATTCCATTTCGAAACGAAAAGAACATTTTTTCATGCTTTTCTCAATAAAAATGGACATGCAATATATAATTAATTTTCCATCGCGCGCGTTCAACGGCAACCGATATTTATGCTAATAAGACATCGACCTCAAATCGTAAAATTCGAAAGTCACAATTTAATTTCAGAGAAAATCGCGCAGGAAAATGGGTACTTAGATGAAATAAGCCTGGTAAAAATAAGCAAACTGACATTATGATGTATATTCGCTCCGCGATGAAGCCATTCCCATAAACCTGTACTCTACAGTTATCCAGTTAGTCAAAAAAAAAGGAGTCTCCTCTACGGTCACCAAGATTCAACTAATCTTTAACGCAAATCTGTTATATCCATAAATTATCTCAAAGAGAATGTTTGTACTATTACTACAAGGCAGATGTCATTTATGTAGCTTTCGCCCAGAATGAGATGCGTGCCTACATCAGGAAAACAATCATGGTGATCTATAACTACACAGACTGATGCCACTTGAATTGAAAGGCGATCACACACATAGGTCATACTTCATGACCACTCGTCACTTGGCAGCGGATGCGGGTTTACCATCCACAGAGGCTCTGAATAGTACTGTCGAAATGCGAAAACAGTTCTTCCAGGATATGTTGACGGTACATTATCCTAGATTGCGCGAAGGCTTTGGAATGGACCATTGCGAATGGATGGCCATTGAACATGTTGAACACGAACAACAGCAAGCCTGGCCGAAAACTGACGTAACACAAAAGTCATTTCCTGATTGGACAAGAGTCAACACGGCCGACGATGTGTCTGATACATGCATAATAGCTCACGAGGATTGATAACACACCGAGCGCGACCCACGCGGTATGGATTGTAATGTGATTGAGAGGATAATAAGTATGAAGTACACTATTTTTTGTTCTCCATCTCTCATCTCACCGTTAACCTGTTAGGAGAATATGGACTAGGTATTGTGGTGTGTGTGCGTGTGTATGTGTGTCGTACTCACATCTAACTAACTCATTCGTTCACTTCTAACTCACTCGTTCGCTCATTCACTCACTCACTCTGTGCCCAAGGGCAGTTAACACTGTCAGGTTAGACAGATCCCTCGTGCCCTGCCAACCACACCATATCGCCCATGGTATCCCCAACACCCACCTGAACGGTTCATTTAGGGTTCTCATCCCTAAAATGTCACTTCCTCTAGTACACCTCGACTGGGCATGCACACTATAACATCACTTTCGATTAGAACCATCCCAATCGTAGTCTATATGCCGAGAGCATCAAACCAAGACCCTGTACGCTATATGTGGACCCAGGATTGTCCCTAAATCACCGGTGCGTACCCGAATATGCACCATGACATCACTTCTGGTGCCGTCGACAAGTGTTCCTCCACCCTGTACGACCCATGTAGATCCATATACACGTGACCTGATGCGCATTCCGTTTTCCCGTATTTCGTTCACTCTTTCGGTTTTTTTATTTTCTGGAAGTCCTAGTGTGGCATCCAACCACTTACGGAGCGTTCCCCAAGCCTGCTCGATTCCACATGACACATATACACATGACAGGATGTAAAGTCCGCTTTTCTCAATGAGTCCGTCTTTCGAGGAAATCCTAGTTTTGCATCCACTCCTCAGTCTCGCGACCGATCTTGACGAGCGCTTCAATTCGAGACCCTTCACAACCTCTTACGACCACGTCGGGTCCACTTAGTCCAATATGACTGTGCGTAAAGTCCGTTTTTACGTATTTTGTCAGAAAATCCTAGATTTATATTCTCCCGTCACGTTATCGTAAATGACCTCCTACCCGGAAGTCACGTAATCGGACGTGAAGTTATCACCGGACGTGACGTATTCCGTGACGTCATGGTACATCCCAGACGACTCACATTCCCCGTGGCATTATTCACGTCCAAAATACCAAGAGATTTACGACTTCTATACTACTGGGGTGAGTTGAAATCATGGATGATATATGCCTACATTTCTCACCATTGATAAGTCATATCATTCATCTTGCGCACCAATTTCCCCTTTGCCTCTGCCCGGTGACGATTTCTCCCGACCATCTGACCCATAAAACATTTATTTCCTTTCTATTAGGAGAAGAGTACATGTAAATGCGAATTTTGTATATCTTATTTTTGAGAAAAAATTAAGCAATACTGTTTTCATAGGCGTGCTAAATGGTTATTTTACGCACGGTTAGTGTGGGAAAGTTTATATTTTAGGGCAAGGGTTTTCATGTCAAAAACGTACAGGACAGGGCTTCGTGAGATAGCTCACCTGCACGCAAACAGTCGCGTAAATTCATGTCACGAGAGTGATTTTAGCTAACGTATATACAACTGTCACATTTTATATTGTATTATATTGCAATCACTCGCCTGACTTTTGAATACCCTCTGCTAAATATTTTGACGCGAGCTATTTTTAGCTCGCGCACTAATTTTAAACACGAAGCCCTGCAGGATTTTGATTATTTTGTCAAATCAAATGTGATGGTGTAAATATGGGCCTGTAAACAAACTATCAACATGGTATTCTTGTCGTTTGCCCAAGACGTCCAGGTGCGAGGTGGCTACAGATTGCTTAAATTGCTGTATATTTCTGCGTCTAATGTCTTGAAATAACAAACTGCATTTACTCTACAATGTTGTTCTATGTCAGCTGTTTATAACTACAATAAACAAGTTTATTGAATTCACTTACCTGTGCTCACATAGATATTCTCAATATTTTTTCACGTTATCTGTTGAAAAAACAACACGCGTTTTCGGGAAATGTTGTGCTGTGCCATGTGTTTAGAATTATGACATTCAATGTTATTGACTCATCTGAACACACACCAACTGCCTATATACATGTATATACCATTATAAAAGGGAGATATAAGTAATTTTGTCAGATTATGTTCTCTGGTCTTCAATGATAACTTTATTGGGTCGGTTCGATGCAACGCCAGACGATACGCCGATACGACCAGAATGGTCGCCTTGTAAATTTCCCATGGCTCAAACATATTTCCATTTTTATAGCTATTTTCCCGTTCAAATGGACAGTTTTAATGTTGTGAGTCTTTCCGTCAATACAAAACTTGATGAATGCGCGCCTTGGTACTGAAATTACATTAAAAATACCATAAAGAACACATCTACATGTATGAATTACAAAGGAATACTGCACGACCATTCACAATTTATTACGATATAATTTTCACAATATTTCACAGTGTAATTACTCGTACAGAGTACTAGTGATTCTCGAGTTGAAACAGTTACCGTATTCGAAGGTCGTTCAGTAAACAATCACCGACATGTTTCATAGATACACTTACCAGCAATTCTTCTTCGCAGTGACATGGTTGAAAAAGTAGTATAGAGTAAATGTTGAGCGCCCAACAAGACGAAGCTGTGAAATCTTAAAATAAATTCGAACGTACCGTGTGGTGGACGTTCAACAGTTCAAATAGGACAGCAGAATGAGATATCGCTTCAAATAAGAGTGGTTAGAAAATGTAAAGAATAGTTACTAATAATAATAACTAACTTGCTGACACCAGATTCAGTGCGAACACAAGAGTCAACGGGTGCAGATATTAAAAGAGAAAGCGCTTTCATAAGCTAACCGTCTATAACAATACAAATCTCACAAGTTTTGTACTCAGCTGTAGTAACAATAACGACAAAATCTTCGCCTCTTTATCTCAAGAGAAACAGGCTGTTTCGCAGCTTTAACTAATTTCGACTCGCGTACAAACATTTTGTAGGAGCGATCCTCACGATGACAAACCTGTTACTTTCCATACATCCACATAGACTAACACGTTCATTCAAGTTGATATTTGGTAATACACGTCTGTGTGACTGGGAGACTGTGAACAAGTGCATGTGATTTCAGTTTCGATAACCCCAAAATCTACTGGGTGCTGCGGACAAATGGGAGGATAAAGAGCGAATGAAAGGGGATGGTATGGGGGGGGGAGATACATGTTATCAATTGTCTCAACTTCTTACACTCCATGTATACGTTCAGATTCATATTTGGTGAATATAATATCACGCCAGGACGAAAACCGTACTCTCTAAAAAAAACTTGAATGAACTGTTCCACTCAAGTTTGAGTGAAATGTACCTGTTCATTCAAACTTGAGTTACTTTTCACTCAACTTGAGTTACTTTTCACTCAACTTGAATTAAAACCACTCAAGCTCACTCAACTTGAGTGGGATGAATTTCAACTCTTATGCTTGAGTCAAGTTGAGTGCATTTAACTCAAGTTGAGTGAAAAGTAACTCAAGTTGAGTGAAAATCATACTCAAGTTTTGAGTGGGATGAATTTCCACTCTTACTTGAGTGAAGCTTCACTCAACTTTTCTTAGAGAGTATATATTCATATTACTTACAATAAGGATAGTCGAACTGAAACTGACTACTGAATAACACGGCATTGTAACTCAGCATGATTGTAACATAATAGTTTGAATAAATTAACAAATTATGGCAACCATGACCTGATTTAGATATCATGGGTACAAAGATAGAACCGATAATATTATTATTATAATATTACCAGCAGTATATTATACATTCACCCGTCAACATGTTATATCTCTTACAGGTCACTATAAAATTCGTTAAGGTCACTGATGGAAAATTGTCGTGGAGGTTGGGGGGATTTCCGTGTTTGAAGTTGGGGGGGGGGGGAATCGACGCAACTTAGAACATGAGTGAATGACGGCAGCTTTCAACAGACCTGATCAGACTAGGTTTTGAGATATTCCTACCAGAAATGTTCAGAATAATCGTTTTCCATTATATATTACAGCCTTTTCATGTTGACCTGAGATAACAGAATTCATTGAGGCCAAATGTGCTATTCTTGAAATAGCAATTGATGTAAACATACGTATTAAGGGAGTAGATCGCATACAGTACTCAAAGACTGAAGGCGCTGAAAAAGGGGTGCCGACATTATCCCCCAACGGCAGTTTCCCCAGCGACATTTTCCCTACCGAGATTTTTCCCCACGACATTTTCCCCACCCTAATATAACGTGCTGTAATAATTACGATCTGCCGGAAATCGCAGTCGCGGTCATTTCCTCACCATGATTTTGTTTTAGTTCGCACGTAGGAGAGTTTTAGTAATTCAAGGGAGATTACTTTTTAGTTGAACATCGGTAGATGTATGCAAACGTGCCTTCTTTCCAGGCATAATAAATGAGAATAGATTATCAATATCACGTTATTATGTTCTGTTTTCTGGCTGTTATTTATTTCTTGTTACGGTCTTATGTAGGCCTACAGACCTCATCAAATTTGAATTCCAATGAACTATCGTGTTATTTCGTCAATTGCCGGCAAGGCTATATATATTCTGTTACTATAGAGTGGATAATCAATACTTTTGAGAAGATTTGTTTGTGATAATGTATTGTTTGAAAGTTCAGTTTTGTCTAAATCGTTATGAATTAAATATTTTTAATTTTAAAGTTCAGTTTTGTCTAAATCGTTATGAATTAAATATTTTTAATTTTAAAGTTCAGTTTTGTCTAAATCGTTATGAGTTCAAGTTCGAATGTCTAGTAATCTATCGGAATATATATTGTTGCTGTGACTGCGACTGCGATTGTCGGCAGTATAGTTACCAAGGCAACACATCAATGCGGTATAGTTCTTTAATATGTATCACTGACAATTTCACTTTTGGCTCCTTATTCATACAGTTAGCCTTTTGGGGCTCCATAAACTTGCAATAGCCCTTTGTGGCTCCATAACAAATGCAAGATTCAGTGTATAGCCTCAGCAAAATGTCCTATACATGTACAGTCACTGGGTAGTGTTGCACTATCATGGTCCCATACTAAACTATTTCAGCGTTATTCCATAACTCTTGCACCATCAGACTGTACACGCTATCCAATACATCGATACACCAAATACACCGATTGACTGAAAGCAGAACAAAATGTTCGTAAACAGAATGTTTGTATCACCAGTGATTTAGATTCATATTTATAATGAGTTGCTCTTCTCGATAGGTCAACATGGGGTGGTAAATTAGTCTTTACACAAAACATCGTTATAGGCATTTATAGACCTGCTTATGCTATACTATTTATGTACATAGTATTAGCAAATACATAGAGTAACGACATATCAAAACAATAATTAAATTACAACACATATAAGTGAAGTGTTGTAAACATACGTATGAACAGGTTTCAATCTGACAGTTCTCAATTAGACACGGGGGTTGCCGATAACCCAGTTTCCGTTACCAGTTACAAAACAACAAATGTCTATTCTCAATCGAGATATGAATAGAAGACTCAGTAAGTGAATATACACTATAATCCACGTTCCTACCGTTTTGTAGACTTGGGCATCAGGCATGCATTACAAACTCTACGGCAGAAAACTCATTTTACAACACAACTTTTTACAACTCAGTAACATGTGCGTTTTCTCTGTAACGTCATGCTGCATTTTAGAAGCTTTTTGCCGACACGAGTAAGTTCCCTTGAAACATGAATTCTCAACACACGCGCGAGTAGTACACAGCTAGACAGCATTTCTATACACTAACAAATGAATTTGGCCTTCACAGGCAGATCGTATAATTATTACAGCACGTAATATTAGGGTGGGGAAAATGTCGCCTGGGGAAAATGTCGTGTGGGGATACTGTCGTGGGGGAAAATGTCGCTGGCGAAAATGTCGTTGGGGAAACTGTCGTTGGGGGACTCGCTGAAAAACCTTCAGTATTTAGGCTAGGACAAGACGAGAGGAGTAGATATGGAGAATTGGGGTGGAAGTAGGAGGATCTTGGGATAATCTTCCAGGTATTTGTAAGCTTGCTTTTTTATTGGAGTTGAATTAGTATGAATTTCTTGGGGGCACTAAAACCATAATAGACGAGCGGCCGAGACCCTGTCTTGGGGAATAAAATGCACCCCCCCCCCCCGTACACAGAGGCAAACTGCATATCATTTGAAAGCTTAGACTCTTTTCTTTCAGATGAGGTAGGATGTGGTGGTGAAAACTATTGCCGTATGATAGAAAAATTAGGAAATACAAGAACCAGTGGAATGCACCTTTCTACTTTTAAAATGGGGGTATAGGTATTAAAATGACTATATCTTCACTCCTACCAGGCATAAGGAAAAATGGTTGGTGTCAACTGATTACGCAAAGGTTCTTCAATCCTCTAATATCAAAAAGAAATTTGAGGTCATTGACCTGTGCCGTCACAGAGGGGCCATCTCCAAAATACAATTAAATTGTGTCAAACGCACTAAAAGCCATGTCAACAGTTTTTTGTGGGTAAAATACTTCATTGTTAAATGGCCAAAATGGTTCTTATGTCGAATATAGTCATCGATCAAATACTTCCTCAAAGATTTGATGCAATTACCTTTTAAATCCTCAAATAAACGACCGTAATTCACCATAGTATTTTAGGAGTAAAATGCACACGGCCACATCCTATAGTGTGAGGGGGCATTTCCTCTCTATTAAACGGGGAATCGATTGATATTAGGTTATGTTAAGATATCTTGAATCATGATGTCACTTAGGGGTCATCTCCAAATTCCGAATGAAATATTTTCCAAATACACAATTGTGGTTTCTTTACTAAGTTATTCAATGTAATGAAATTCATATAATTATGCCAAGTTATTGTCAGCAGTGCTGTGTATCATTACATGAAAAGTACAGGCAATTTAAGAATTCTCACTACCTTAGAAAATAGAATATGTGAACAGGAAGTATCTCAAAATTATACATTTTCTATGTCTACTAAGCGTTTATCTAAGATTGCCAAACATCTGACTTCAGCAATACTTGATATGAATGTTTTATGATTTAATGTGTATATTTCAATCTTTTCTTTTATCTCTTGTTAATTTTAAATCAATATCAAAGGTCATCTTGATTATCGTTGTGAGTGGGGGTCATCTCATAATTACTATTGCAATTTCATGTTTTCACACAATAGGTTCTTGGTAATCTACCACATTTGTGGATACAGTATTCTATCAATTACTCTTTTACAGGTCCCTGATTTTCCACCTTCCTGAAGATTTTAAAATTATTCAGGGGGTCATCTAAACTTAGTATTTACATTGTCACTTCAAGAGTATGTTCTTGGAAACCTACTTGCAGAGTTTAATATCATACAAGAAAATGTCCATAAACAAACCCACTCAACAGGTATGTTCTGACCCTACAACATCCTGAGTATAGGACATCACTATATGTACTCATGTACCTCAAAACAGCCGTTTCGAATATTTTGTCGAGTATATATTCTGCATATATCCCAAGCATAACTCTCAACAAGGGTCAGGCGTAATCTTCAATACAATCAATATTAATGATATATAATCTCCAATATTATGATCTCGCTTGTGCTGCTGTACAGTATTATTCCGGTTGTTAATGATGTCAGGGCAGAACTATCACTTCTAATGACGTTTCTGCTGTAGCGTTGTTTAATAGCGCTGTTTCTTCAGATGTCGTCCGCAGTTTCCAAGATACGTAATGTCCAAGTCCTCTGTAGAATTATTACTATTTTTCATCAAAGTTGTCAGGACAGAATTCTCGATTCTGGAGTTCTGTAGGTATTGAAATATATCAATATCAATTGGAGATTTATCTGCTTTGACATATTTCATGTGTATGCTGTTTCTCTCAATGTCTTTATATGAACCTGTAAAAGAGGGCTCTAACGTCAAGGGTCTCCAGTCGAATTTTCTCAAATTTGACGATACATATCGCATGTTGAACGTGCAAGATCTATGGTGGTACGTTTCGTAACTAGTGTCTAATTCCGCTTAACCCGGGGCTAGGGATTGTATGAACGCATGTATTTCAAGATCCTCATAGTTTTCATATGAACAGACACACACCGAGAGAAATAAGGTGGTCAAAATGATCACTTTTAGGTGGTATGCTTTTGTCTTTTTGAATTTGGTGCTAATACTGTTATATGGAAATGGAATAGGTCTTTGGATTATGGACGCGGATATTCTCTAATGGACGACGGCTGGATTATGAATGACGGACTAGACGCTTGTAATAGCAATTGTACCCGAGGCGTTACCCTTAGTGGTCCAGCTGACCATCTTAAGATGGTCAAGAAAATGACCACATTGATGGCCTAAGTGAGAATTCCAAGGGTGGTCTAGCAATTGTACCCGAGGCGTTGCCCTTAGTGGTCCAGCTGACCATCTTAAGATGGTCAAGAAAATGATCACATTGATGGCCTAAGTGAGAATTCCAAGGTCAAATCTCGACTAGCTTCTGGTTTCTAAGCACCCATTTCCCTTGCCCCACATAATCTCTCTTTCTCATCCCGCTTTCGGCAAATGCAATATGGCGACGCATCAGACCAAAGGCGCACAAGGGTATATCACCCGACATACGTCATCCGTCACGTTTTCATGTCAGTAGCTTCAAGTTGGCCTCACAGGGTGGTCAAGATGCCTACCCAGGGCTATCAGGCTGACTACAAATGTGTGGTCAATCCGATTTACCACCCTAGATGGTCATATCTACCATCGAGGTAGTAAATTATGACTGCAATGGTGGTCAAGGGGACCCATTTCGGTGGTCCTGGCGCTGGACCACCTAAAAGTGGTCATTTGACCGTCTTATTTCTCTCAGTGCAATCAAAGCGTGACTGAGATAACGACTTTACAACATATATCATATAGATTAAGAATACTCATCAGCGATAAGAATTTGATGTTTTTGGAACATCAATGAAAACTGTTGACCGCTTCTTTCTTGCAGGAAATCAGCCTAGGTTTACGCATATTATGATTTATTCTTATAATTTAGTGCCATTGTTATTTTCGGGCCATCGGATTATTGACGCGGAAATCCTTTAATGGACGAGGGCTGAATATTGAATGACAGATAAGACGCTTGTATTCCACAGTTTCCAATGTCGGTAAGGTGCAGTTTTTGTAGAGTATTATTACTGTGGTTTTTTTTATCAAAGGTGTGAGGACAGAATTCTCACTTCTGGAGTTCTGTAGGAATTGGAAAATACTTTGACAAATTTCATGATTATTCAGCGCTGTCTTCCGTAAGGTCCGTGTTCTGTTCATTATTATTACTGCTTTATCATATGTGCCAGAACAGAATTCTCGCTTCTGGAGTTCTGTAGGTATTGAAAATACCAATCTCAATTCGAGATTTTCTGTTTTGACACATTAACATACCCACGTTCCTGGCGTGTTTCAACCCTGAATACCGATTCTACCTACGAGTGGCCATATATGCTCACATGATGTTGTTCGTATGGCTTTCGTGTAACGAAAATGGCATGATCCGAGACATACATCAGAATAATATCGCTGAGATCCAGACTGTAACACATAATATTAAAGTAGTATGAATACTACTCAGCCGTGCCTATACGAATTTCTAGCTGCAGTTAACGGCGGAGCTCCAGTACAAAAGAGAGACAACCATAATGACGACTTGGCTCCACTATAAGAAACAATGCTTTTTAAGAATACAAATGAATACACATGAAATGTGTGTATCCGATAAAATCGAACTGAGACTGATATTTTTCAATGCCCACAAAAGATCTTTATGAGTGAAAATTTTGTCCTGTCACCTCTGATAATAACAAGGTAATAATTCTGTACAGAACTTGAGCATTATCTGCCTTGAAAACCACCAATTCTGCCCAAACACCATTGCGAAACACAGAATAAGCGAGATGATAATATTTGAGATTATACATCATAAATATTAGTAGAACAGTCCCGATATGGAAGTCTCGGACAACAAAAAACGCGAAACGACGTCAAGGCCCATGTGGCGTCATGCCCAGGTTAAGAAGCGAACCATTTATTAACATTGGAATGCTCCATTATTTTATCCACGGAGATTTACATGCGATGATTTGTGTTTGCAAAAGCCTATTCCGAGACAATAACATCTTCAAACTTGTTTGGATATTTAGTATTTTGAAAGCCACAATGATAATTATTTTCCGGGTTTTACAGTAGAGTCAATTTTAAAGCATTACCCCGTCGTGACTAAGCTTGACCCACGTCACGTGGGCAATGGCGTCCTTCTGCGCCTTTCATAGCTACCAGGATGTGGGTATGCCTTCTCGGAGGGTTCCCTGCTGGAAATGGAGTTCGTCAAGGAGGAGTTTTGTCTCCTCTGTACTTTGATGTCTATACATACATGAACTCGACATCAAAATATCTCGGTCCAATTTAGGATGTAATGTAGTCGAGGTCTTCTTTAACCATCAAGTATACGCTGACGACTTATGCCTTATTAGACCCTCTGCCAAGGGCCTTCATAATCCACTTGATATATGTGATATTTTTGTGACTGACAATAATATTGTCCTGAACGTTAAGAAATGCTTATGTTTTCGTTTAAGTTCAATGACTTCTGTTAAACTGACTCACAGCTGAAGTACCTAGACAGCGATATCACTGACAGTAATGATGACTGTGCAAACTAGAAAATTATGCATTCGTGCCAACACTTTGACTCAAAAGTTCTATATGTGTTCTCAAGATGCGAAGAAGCCACTTCTCTTGTCGTACTTTACCAGTATCTATTGCAGCCATTTGCGGTCTTGTAACTGTAAAAAACACATACAGCAATGCATTTCGCAGGTTGATGCACTCCATGCCGAATTGAAGTGCTACTTACTGTACATGTTTGGGATTAACTCTGTACCCTGCTCTAATGAGGTTATTCGACTCCAGATTAATTTTCTACTGAGCAGACTTATGTCGACAGACAAGTTCTTACTTACAACTTTGCGGCTTTCCGATTTGTCTGAGACTTCGCGTTTAGTTTGTCATTGGTCTAGCCAAGTCTATGTAACGCGCTAGTGATTTGTCTTTTGGCTGCCATCTTATTATTTATTTGTTCATTCTATAGAATCTTTGTCTGAAATAAATATTATTATTATATTAAATAGTTCTATCCCGGAACTGTCCTATTGTATTTATGATTAGGCTTGGCCCCTGATAAAAAATATGCCAGGGATATACAGAATTTATAATCGCAAAGATATCTGAAGCAACTTCTAAACTAATTTGTACGTTTGACAAAACAATATACAGCTACGACGTCAAATGACTCTGAATGTCTAAATCACGGAACTAAACTATTTACGGTGGCTGATATCCGAGAAAATCGTGAAATTGCAATAGTAATTATGAGCTGACCCCCACTCACAACGATAATCAAGATAACCTTTGATATTGCTTTAAAATTAACAAGACATAAAAGAAAACATTGAATTATACACATTAAATCATAAAACATTCGTATCAAGTATTGCTGAAGTCAGATGTTTGGCAATCTTAGATAAACGCTTAGTAGACATAGAAAATGTATAATTTTTTTAGATACTTTCTGTTCACATATTCTATTTTCTAAGGTAGTGAGAATCCTTAAATAGCCTGTACTTTTCCTGCAATGATACACAGCACCGCTGACAATAACTTGGCATAATTATTTGAATTTCATTACATTGAATAACTTAGTAAAGAAACCATAATTGTGTATTTACAAAATATTTCATTCGGAATTTGGAGATGACCCCCAAGTGACATCGCGATTCAAGATGCCTTAACATAACTGTTACCAATCGATTCCCCGTTTAATGGAGAGGAAATTGCTACCCCACACTATAGGATGTGGCCGTGTTGGGGGGGGGGGGTGCATTTCACTCTCAAAATAAGGCGTTTTTTGCAATTGCCGCTCGTCTAATGCAGTAGTTAGTGTTTTTACCTAATATACTATGGTGAATGACGGTCGTTAAGTTGAGGATTTAAAAGGTAATTGCACCAAATCTTTGCCGAAATATTTGACCGGTGACTATATTCGACATAAGAACCATTTTGGCCATTTAACAATGAAGTATTTTACCCACGAAACAACTTTTGACATAGTTTTAGTGCGTTTGACGCAATTTAATTGTATTTTGGAGATGGTCCCCCTGTGACGTCACAGGTCAATGACCTCAAAATAGTTTTTGATATTAAACGATTGAAGAACCTTTGCGTAATCAATTGACACCAACCATTTTGCCCTATATCTGATACAAATGAAGATATAGTCATATTAATACATGTACCCTCATTTTAAAAGTAAAAAGTTGCAATCCAATGGTTCTTGCATTTCCTAATTTTTCTAGCATACGGCAATAGTTTTCACCACCACATCCTACCTCATCTAAAAGAAGAGAGTCTAAGCTTTCAAATGATATATAGTTTGCCTCTGTGTACGGGGGGTGCATTTTACTCCTAAAATAAGGCGTTTTTTGCCAATCGCCGCTCGTCTATAATATTCAGTCTCAGGAACACCCTTCACAGCCAGACCAGATATCAATATATTATTTATATTCACCCTATTGCGAGCTGTCTGAATAATAGTGTTAGAAAATTCGGCGTGTTTAGGAAAAATCCAGAAAGCCCTCTGATATACTGAATGAGAGCTAAGCCCTTAATACTAATAAACTGTGAAAGTGGTGATATTAACTGCAACGGTCAAATCGTTCCAGCGTAAAACTATCCGAAAAGCGTGTGTGATCTCCCAAATTCCATATTTTGAATCTATACTAAATTGATAACCGTCAAACTGAATATAAAAAATATGAAAAGGATTTCAGTCTACGCCGGAGAGTCCGCTTGTAATTAGATATGATTGACATGAATGCACAAGTACTTTCACGGCATGATAATGACGTGGTTGATAACAATCCGCCTATTGCACAATATTGAGATAACAAAGGAGAGGCCCGTCTGTGCAGTAACCCGTGATATCAACTGATCAGATTCTGGTTAGTATGATTTCATTTTGCCCTTTTTTTAACCCACGACAATATTTTGAGCTGGCGATTTCTGACACAATGTTACTATATTTTCCCAGTATTCAGTGAAAGTGTTATTATGCTCAGAATAATATATAATGTATCAAATACTACATGAAAATAAACCATCTATCACCAGTTCAGAATGATTGCCTTAGATTAAAGATAGGGCAAAGTGAAATTATACGCACCAGTAACTGAACATCTGTAGGACAATCTCCCTTCTCCAGGCAATTACCTCAGGACCTATTCCACCGGATAAATTCCTCAAGGACAAATCTCTATCGTCAATTTATACCACCCCCCCCCCCCACCGAGAATCCCCTCCCAATGTTAACAGATCAAATACCAGCAGAAAAAGGAAATATTCTGTTAAACAGTTATACAGGTGCTCAAACTACTGCCAAACAAAAGAAATATTGTAAAGTTATTCACTTCTATCGCAAACACGAAACGTGGCTGATTGAATGGCAAGATTATGAACTATTTGTGTTTATTGTGTTTATTTTTTTATTAAATCTCATATAGTACATGTTTTGTAGGATCCCAGGATTGTAAAAGATAGCACAACGTAGAATGAAGACATTTTGAAATAATAACACAGCATGAGCTTGAATGTATAGAATACGTTTTCCACCGGATTAATGCATGAATATCTATTTAACCGCTTATAAATGTAAATGCGCAAAGATACAAAATTTGTTAATCATGACAAGAAAGTTCTAATACAATAGCGTTTAATACTATATTAATATGCATGTACGTTTATATAATGGCCCTGAATAGGACACTTTCATTTCCTCATCCTAAAAGGTCAAAAACATGGATTTCCACATGACGGATTATATTTCCATTACATCAGTTCAAACTCCATCACAATATTTTCTTCAATTTTCTGAATGTAAAAAAAAGAAAGAACAAAATGACATGTTTTTATAGTAGTGGGATTTTCCGGGGGAAAATGGTACTGGGGACGGGGAATTTATCGGGGAGAAATTGTCCTGTGGAAATTTGTCCGGGGGATGGAATATGTCTGTGTCCTTTCAGTGTGTATTGTGGTCTGATATAGTATTAATTTATATAGTATGTTATACCTTTTCTGAGAAATAAAGACGTTGAATCAAGCTCATTCCCAATATATTGCATTGCCATAGCGAATCGTCTTCCAGAAAATGAGCTTCTTTTTGTCTAATTAGTGCATTTCCTCATTATACATGCGATCATTTTTCGTATTTGTATCATGAGAATATTTACACTCGTTATCTTTTTAATATTGTGAATATACACAGCTGATTAATTTTATACAAAATTTCGAGAAATAGAATCAAATGTCACACAGATAGACTTGAGGCAGCGGAACATGTGAGCCAAATATTGAACAAAATGGTTTTGAGCCAACCAAATTAGTTATTAGTGCTACGGTACCAATATCTGCTCTATTGATCACGAATGTTCGCTGGATAGATGTTAAACGAAGCCAACTGTTTGATTATGCAACATTGATTTGTTCCTTCCAGTCATATATTGATCATTTGTCTCGTTTTGTTGTATCCTAATCCAGGAGTGGCTGGGTGATGTGCCTTTCCCTGATGTCATCACAATATTAGCTCTTGCCCGAAACCTATGGAGTCGGAGTACATTAAGGTGAAATCCCTTATCATTTCTGAGGGTATAGGGGATAATGCGAAGTGAATGGGAGGGTAGATGATGCCATGTTTGGTCGAAGTCACGTCCGGGACAAAGGTCGTGGTCGGTGAAGGGGTTACTCCCATGACGGAATTTCTGATATAAACCACGCCAGTCCGACCCTACCAATGCCATTCGTAGTCTACACCACGTGGACTTCAAGTAGACATACAGCAGGGCCCGTTTGGATCAAAGATTGCCCCTATCCCACCCAAACACGTACCGGTGCACCAGCACAACGCCCGCTTTCTCTAATGTTGCCCAACTGTGTATGCGTATAATGCTGTCACGTTCAGTCCAAACCATACCAGTCGTAATTTACACCACGTAGGCTTCAATATGACACCCTGCACGCTATATCTGGACCAAGATTGGCCTCTAGGCCACGCATCCCAAAATGTCCGCTTTCGCAACAACGCCTCCACTGTGCATCCACATAGTGGCGTAATTTGCGCCCTGAACCGCCCCAGTCGTAGTCTACATGCCAGGAGCCATGAACCCGCCACCACCCATGTAGACTATGCAGAGGCCATGTAAACCAATTTGACCGGGGTTCGATTTGGGTGTAAAATCATTATTCTGCATTCTATTTTTTCCAGAAGAATTCCTAGTTGTGTATCAGCCCACCTATCACCTGACCGATCTCGACGAGCGCTTCAAGTCGATACCTAGCCCGACCCCTTAGGACCCCGTATTGGCCCACCTGGATCCATTTGACTGCGTGTTCGGCCCGTTTTTTATCCTCATTTCTTTTCAGAAAAAATACCCGTTTTACATCCACCTTAATCAATCACGTGACCTCTTTTCTATTTTTCACAATGACATGGGAACTCCTTCACCGACCATGGCCTTTGACAGGGATGTGATCTCTAACGGACGCGACGTTATCCGCCCTCCACATTCCTTCCGCAATTCCCCCCCCCCCCCACCGTAAAAATGATAAGAGATTTCACTTTAATATAATACTGGCCTGTAGGGTCATATGAATTCTTGTCACTACACCAGCAGCTTCTCTCGCCAGGTTTATATGTTGCATTTAATCCATAGAAAGAAGGAAATAATAGATAATCTATTCTGAATAATGCGGAATAGGTTGAATGTGAATACCGAAATGATTCATGGATGAGGAAACACCTGTACGGGCGATGTCATTCCATCGTCACAACTGAGGTTTATCAAGGGCCCAGACGCTGTCTCTTGCTATCCCATTAAAGTCTTCGTTCACCAAGACCATCCCTGCTATGCGCCGATATGACTATGAAAAAATCACATGAAGTGACCTCCCACATCTCTGAGACCACACTGGAATACATGTCGAACAAATATGTTAAACAATCCGGATTCCGACGGAATTAGCTACTGTAGCTTTGCATATAAATTTCCTAAAAAATAGCATGAAGTCTATATATTCATGCTCCTGCATGAACTGGATATACCCGATCATTATCCTTCAGTCTCTTTCTTCAATGGATCGAAGCCATTACAACTAAGCCGGAAGCCGTCAAATAGCATGTATTTGTATTATTGTTCGTGGATTCCAATGCCTTCACATATAATAAACTCGAATGCTACGAGATAAATTAGGATACACATATGTTAATAACCTTCTTTTGTTTAAGCGCAGTAATCCGTAATTTCGAGCCCTCAGTAGCAGCGCGGTAGCAGTGCGGTGGCAATGCGGTGACAACGCGGTACCAACGCAGCAGCAACGCAGCAGCGATGAGGTAGAGGCACAGCAGCAGCACCTTAATTATCGCGGTAGAGTGACATTTAATGAGAGCGGTACTGTAGTCAATAAGAACTAAATTCTAGAAATAAATTGTTTTACATGCAGTTTTAAAAGCGTCGATGGTATCTATTACTTTAATACGAGCTGGCAAATTGTTACAATAAGGCGAACCAGTGATTTAGATTTAGCGCTTAAACAAATCAGTCAGAGCCCTAGGAATACGCAATGAATGTTGAGTGGAAGATCTTTGCAATCTAGCTGGCACATAATTCTCAAACGTAGCAGATACATAATTCGGGGCTAAATTGTGAATAACTTTAAAAACAAAGGTAAGTCTATTCATTTCCATCCTATATTCTAATGGTAAACAAGTTTGGTGTAAAGATCTTTAATGTGCTCAAAGGGATCGGAATCTAGTATAAGTTTCATGGCATACCTTTGAATGGGCTCTAAAATATACAACTTGGAAGAAGATGTGGTAACCAATTAATAAATACATAATTTCACAAGATAAAACATTAGTAAGATAATTTCCTAGCAGGTATACTTAAACACTTTCTAATGTTAACCGAAATGTATAACTTTAGATTTGTCTAATTCTCTAGTAGCTTGACATTATCCGACCAGTCCAGATTATCGTTAATGACAACACCAAGACGATTTTTTCTGACTAAGATGTATTTGAGATTGTGTTGCCAAGTGTTACATTTAAATCATTTCTGTTCAAATCACATAACTTCTGGCTGAGAGTAACAATCATAGCTTTGGTTTTGGTACAATTGGGATGCAATTTGTTATCAGAACACCATTGACTGGTGGAGAGCAGATCGTCATTAAGGCAATTGCTAGTCAGTTTAAACGATTTATCGGAAACCGGTAGTGCTGTATCATTAGGCGTCTAAATTGTAATCATCCCTATTGTCGTGAAGTCGACAAGAGGGGAAAAGTTGCTACTGACCAACACCCCAGCTATACCCACTGTGGAAATGTTTGTCTTGGTGACTGGCACAGTTCTGAGACCAGAACTGCCTCAGACCAGATCGGTAACCTGTGGCCTCTGTCCTCAGGGCGGTTAAAAATACTGAAAGTGACCTTCTTCAATGTTGTGATGAGTATCTGTGGTCGTGGAACTTCTTTTTCTATGTCATGGTATATGTCACTCCTGTTATAGCTTCAATTTATTTGATCTAGTGAACTATTATGGGAAAAATTTTACTTCGTGGGATCCTGAAGCGCTTTCTGAAAGTCTCATTTTAATCAGACTGCCAGTGTTAAAGGAAACTATGTCCGAACAAATGACCGTGCCTTTAGGAAATATGTCTTATCTGAGTTGCAAATCAGGAAGAATATCTTAGCTAGGTTAATAGATAAGAATCGGACATTGTTTCCTTTACACTGATCAACAACGCCATTGTATAGGATAGGAAAAAAGTGAGAAATGTCTACATTGTAGTAAAAACCTGCAGGGGTAGTGGTCTTCGTGTGAGCACTAATTCATGCACGTTAGAAAAGAAAGAAATCTGAATTTTAGGATTATCATAATCACACACTTCTTAGCTCATCGGATTTACTCATGGAAGCTCCATGTGACCTGTATCTATATTCGTCGCAGAGATACAAAGCGATCTGTTAACGCTTCCATGCCAAGGGAAATTTCCATACATTTTCGACTTCCAAACCACATGTTCATATCCGTTTCTTTAAAATCAGGCGAGTTTGATTGGTTCGTGCCGTCCATATTGAATTTGACGGGCCAAGTCGCATTGATCGAATTGTGAACAGAAAATGAACAGAAAAAGCAAATATACATATATTATAGGGACAACAATACATTATATTGTGGGTTGGAAGTCAAGAATGACATCCATTGGCATGGACACGCTAGCAGATCGCGTTGTATCTCTGCGACGAACATAGATATATATCAGGTGGATCTTCCATCAATAAATCCTATGAGCTAAGACGTTTCTGATTATGATAATCCGAAAATTCAGATTATTTTCCTTTTCTAACGTGCATGTTCTCAAACTGCTCCCCTTCGCAGGTTTTGACTACAATGCAGACATTTCTTACTTTTTTCCTGTCCTATACAAGGACAAGCAGGCAATGTCTGGTTCCGGTCTCTTAACCTAGCTAGGACAGCTTTCCTGATTTGCAACTCAGATGAGACATATTTGCTAAAGATAAACACCGTGGATTCTTGGAACATCCTTACTTTTTACACCGCCAGTCTGATTAATATGAGTCAGAGAGCGCTTCAGCCTTGTTCCCATAATAGTTCATTAGATCAAAGAAATGGAAGCTGTAACAGGAGTCTCATATCGGTACATCAAAGAAAAAGAAATTCTCCTACCATAGCGACCCATCACAACATCGAAGAAGGCCGCTCTCTGTATTTTCAACCGACCTGAGGACAAAGGTCACAGGTCACCGATCTGGTCTGAGGCAGTTCTGGTCTCAGAACTGTGCCAGTCACCAAGACAAACATTTCCACAGTGGGTATAGCTGGGGTGTTGGTCAGTAGCATAACGTTAGAAAATAGATGGCTTTCACCCTAGATTTATCTGTACATACCTGCGAATTTCACCATGTTATCGAATCAGTTTGTTTGCCAAAATAATGAAAACTAAATTTGCTACAGTAGTCTAGGAATCAAAGAATATTAATACATGGCCATGTTTATGTAGAGAAGCCTCAATGGACTTCATTATCTCCCCTGATAGCGTCTCCTATCAGCAAGTCGGACAGATAGGTAAGAGGTGGGAAAAGTTGACGTCTGACGACTAAAAAGTAACAATCTGATTTCAGAGGAAAGCCTCTCGCCATTTCGCATTCAGACTAGAATATGTAGGATTCTATGACGCAGCCTTGTCGAATGCGGAGTTCTTACACGGGGAATACCTCAAGCGTTACGAACGTTATTTGAAGCAGAAACTTTAAATCACATTGAAAAACTAACCGAGGACATACACCAGATCTATCGAACAGCTGCAGTCCACTGAGTAGGTTTCCGAAAATAGTTGTTTTTGGTATCACAAGAACAAACACACCAGTAACGACACTGACATAAATCTGATGTTAAATCCGATTCATACTGCAACTTTTTGCAGAATTCAAATCCTTCACAAAAGTCACATCATAACCGCTTTCCTTTGACTTCAAATAATTGCATTAACACTAAATTAAAAGAAAAACATAGTAAACATAAGCATAGGTATGTTTCCTAGAATAGAGAAGCGGTCAACAGTATTCAATGATGCCGGCAAGATATCGTGATGTTCCAAAACTATCAAGTATTCTAGTATTCAGTATTCTAAATCCATGCTATTTACGTTGTAAATTCGTTATCTAGAGTATGATGTATGTCAGTCACGCTTTGATTTCGACTGTTCATAGGAATATCATGTGGATCTTGATGTATATGAGTTCATAAACGATTATATTTTGCTATCAGAATGCGTTATTTATCTCCCAAGTTGAGAAACTTGATTGAGTGTAGTGGAGGCGCTTGGTGCTATAGCCCTGTTTTATAAGTTTCTTCAATAATATTGACGTTGATTATAATTGTCATATTTAACACAGGATCTACCAAATGCTGTTAAGCGAGATATGTATACGCCATATGCGTGTTCTACTGGAATATTACTAGCCATCACAAAGGGATAGTTTACGATGTCTAAATTGTAATCATCCCTATTGTCGTGAAGTCGACAAGAGGGGAAAAGTTGCTACTGACCAACACCCCAGCTATACCCACTGTGGAAATGTTTGTCTTGGTGACTGGCACAGTTCTGAGACCAGAACTGCCTCAGACCAGATCGGTAACCTGTGGCCTCTGTCCTCAGGGCGGTTAAAAATACTGAAAGTGACCTTCTTCAATGTTGTGATGAGTACCTGTGGTCGTGGAACTTCTTTTTCTATGTCATGGTATATGTCACTCCTGTTATAGCTTCAATTTATTTGATCTAGTGAACTATTATGGGAAAAATTTTACTTCGTGGGATCCTGAAGCGCTTTCTGAAAGTCTCATTTTAATCAGACTGCCAGTGTTAAAGGAAACTATGTCCGAACAAATGACCGTGCCCTTAGGAAATATGTCTTATCTGAGTTGCAAATCAGGAAGAATATCTTAGCTAGGTTAATAGATAAGAATCGGACATTGTTTCCTTTACACTGATCAACAACGCCATTGTATAGGATAGGAAAAAAAGTGAGAAATGTCTACATTGTAGTAAAAACCTGCAGGGGTAGTGGTCTTCGTGTGAGCACTAATTCATGCACGTTAGAAAAGAAAGAAATCTGAATTTTAGGATTATCATAATCACACACTTCTTAGCTCATCGGATTTACTCATGGAAGCTCCATGTGACCTGTATCTATATTCGTCGCAGAGATACAACGCGATCTGTTAACGTTTCCATGCCAAGGGAAATTTCCATACATTTTCGACTTCCAAACCACATGTTCATATCCGTTTCTTTAAAATCAGGCGAGTTTGATTGGTTCGTGCCGTCCATATTGAATTTGACGGGCCAAGTCGCATTGATCGAATTGTTCCAAGTAGCATGTATGCCAAGTCTCAAGGCGTTCGGTTCAGCCGTTTTATTGGCGAATTTATTGGGAATTAAGTCGAACTAAATATGATGAAAATCCGTTAAGTACTATCGGGGATATCAGTGCGGACATACAGACAGTCAAAGAGGCAATAAATACAATATGCAACATAAAATCCTCCAGGAACCTTTAGCCACGAAGGTTAATAAAAAGGACAACCACTAAGATATCGAAGTAAAAAGAAATTATTTCAAATATTTGTCAAGTCAAACCAATTTCGAATATTTGTTCTAGGTTTCAAAGTCAACGTTTTACGTTCGGGGCACTCTTGTGAAGCGGCTTGATCAGCCTTAATTAACTCTTGGCTTAATGATGTGGATAGAGGAAATGCTGTCGGTGCCATTTTTCTCGACCTTAGCAGGCATTTGATCTAGTTAATCACAACAAATTGTTACCAAGACTTAAATATTATGGTTGCACTGATCAATCTATTACCTTTTCCCAATCATACAATTGTAGATTTCAAGGGAGCCTAAGTTGATGCTGTTAATGTTGATGTAGGGATTCCACAAGGGTCCATTCTGGGTCCTCTTGTATTCGTTATCTTTCAAATGAGTTGTCACTATACATTTGAAATATGCGTCTATTATTTTTGCTGATGATACTAGAATACCTGTTAACGATAAATCGCTTGAAGTGATTAGCAATTGCCTTAAAGAGGTAGTAGCGTGATTTTAGTTGTTCGGGTAAACTGAACAGCATGATCACTTGCAACATTTGCCAAAAGATTTTCAAGTATTGAAATCTCGTATTTCATATAGGGATCAATATTGTCAGATTCTTCAATTCGGTCTAGTGAACAACATGAAAATGGGAAATGACTGAGATGACGTCGGATAACGTGATCAGGTATCCATGACGTCACATTAGAAGCCGTCACAGTGCGATAACAGTTCTAAGATCGAGTATGACGTTGCAAAGCATCACGCTCGGAATGCCAGTGCGCGTTTTCTGACGTCATCTCAGGCACTGGAGTCAAGTGCAGGTGCTGTTACGTTTTTCAGAGAATGTCAGAAGTGTGATTTCAATGCCCGTGATATTAAAAAATGAGGTCACAGAAACGCGTTCACCATAGTTGCTTTCAACTACTGAATAACTTTTATCGAAATATGTTATTTGCTGAATATTTTTTAAATGGCGCTTTTACCTCTTTAATGACGATCTGCTCTCCACCGGTCAATGGTGTTCTGATAACAAATTGTACCCCAATTGTACCAAAGCCAATGCTATGATGGTTACACTCAGCCAGAAGGTATGACATTTGGACAGAAATGATTTAAATGTAACGCTTGGCAACACAGTCTTAGATACATTTCAGCAGGATAAACTTCTTGGAGTTGTCATTAACAATAATCTGGACTGGTCCGAGCCTAGTAAGCTACTGAAGAATAAGACAAATCCAAAGTCATACATTTTCGCTAAGATCAGAAAATGTTTACGTTTACCTGCTAGGAAATTATTTTACTAATGTTTAATCTTTCGACATTATGTATGTAGTAATTGGGTACTACATCTTCTCCTAAGTTATATATTTTACAGCTCATTCAAAGTCGTGACATGAAAATTATACTAGATTCCGATCCCGTTGAGCACATTAAAGACCTTTACATCAAACTTAATTGGTTACCATTTGCACATAAGATGAACATGAATAGACTTTACTTTGTTTTTAAAGTTATTCACAATTCAGCCCGAATTATGTATTTGCTATGTCTGAGAATTATGTACCAGCTAGATTGCAAAGATCTTCCACTCAACATTTACTGCGTATTCCTATGGCTCTGACTGAATGTTTTAAGCGCTCAATCCAAATCACTGATTCGTCTGATTTTAACAATTTGCCAGACCATAGTAAAGTCAAACTGCGTGTAAAAAACATTTATTTTTACCATTTATAACCTATAGTTCTTTGACTATCTTAATATAGTAAGACATTTTTAATATACATCTATATTTCTAGTCTAACAAGAGTGTCAGTGATTTGTTTATATATTGACACGACATTCTTGAAGCCATTCGTTGTTATTTCTTAAAGATCATGTTACTCTGTATATTGCGCTTCAGAATATTAGAATTTTAGATATGTATACGCCATATGCGTGTTCTACTGGAATATTACTAGCCATCACAAAGGTATAGTTTATGATGTCTAAATTGTAATCATCTCTATTGTCGTGAAGTCGACAAGAGGGGAAAATACATTTTCCCCGAACGTGAAATTAAATACATTTCGCCAGAACGCAGTCGCACAGAAACGAAAGAAAATAGACTCGTCGTAATTTGCATGGAATAATCAGTTGGTCACATCGCCAACTGTACTGGACAAATTCATCACTCATCATTGTGACACACATCACCACTATGAAACGAGATATCAGAATCGCCATTTGACCGACTTTCTTAAGTACCTACACCAAGTCTGTCTACATTTCTAAATACAAACAGAAATTGCTTCACAGTATACACACGTATCGTATATTTCAGTTTTGTCCAGCCTTGCTCTGCCACGTTGCTATTGGTATACTGATGATTTCGTTGTCGGCTGGGTATGACAATGGCCCATCTGCCACTCGGGAAAGGCGATCAGAACGAACACCCAGTCTGATGTTAAAATCCGGTTCATACTGTAACTTTTTGCGGAATTCAAATCCTTCAAAAAAGTCACATCATATCCGCTTTACTTTGACTTCAAATAAGCGCATTAACACCAAATTCAGAGAAAAACATAGTATCAATAAGCATAGGCCAGTTTCCTGCAACAGAGAAGCCGCATAGGAACATTCAATGATGCCGGTAAGACATCGTGATGTTCCGAAACTATCAAATCAGTTTTGCTGATCAATATTCTAAATCCTGTTGACTTTCGTTGTAAAGTCGTTATCTAGAGTATGATGTATGTCAGTCACGCCTTGATATCGACTGTTCATAGGAACATCATGTAGATCTTGATGTATATGAGTTCATAAACCCCGGGTTAAGCGAAGACAAAAGTTACGAAACGTAAAACCATGTATCTTGCACGCTATGATCATATTTTGCAATCAGCATGCGATATTTATCTCCAAAGTTGAGAAAACTGATTGAGTGTAGTGGCGGTGCTTGGTGCTATAGCCCTGGTTTATAAGTTTCTTCAATAATATTGACGTTGATTATAATAGTCATATTTAACACAGGATCTAGCAAATGTTGTTAAGCGAGATATGTATACGCCATATGCGTGTTCTACTGGAATATTACTGGCCATCACAAAGGGATAGTTTACGATGTCTAAATTGTAATCATCTATATTGTCGTGAAGTCGACAAGAGGGAAAAATACATTTTCCCCGAACGCGAAATTAAATACATTTCGCCCGAACGCAGTCGTACAGAAACGAAAGAAAATAGACTCGTCTTAATTCGCATGGAGTAATCAGTTGGTCACATCGCCAACTGTACTGGACAAATTCATCACTCATCATTGTGACACACATCACAACCATGAAACGAGATATCAGAATCGCCATTTGACCGACTTTCTTAAGAACCTACATTAAGTCTGTCTACATTTCTAAATACAAGCAGAAACTGCTTCACAGTATACACACGTATCGTATATTTCAGTTTTGTCCAGCCTTGCTATTTGGTTAACACCATGCGTTATCCGCTCTGCCACGTTGCTATTGGTATACTGATGATTTCGTTGTCGGCTGGGTATGACAATGGCCCATCTGCCACTCGGGAAAGGCGATCAGAACGAACACCCAGTCTGATGACTATTCGAATAGAAAAGTTGGAACTTAGTCTGCAACAGGAACAGGACAGAAATAACCAGTTACAGGCTAAGCTATTGAATATTATGGAACGACTGAGAGGATGGGAATTGAACCTGCACAATGCCGCTGTTCCCTGAGAAGGTAAGCGGAGTATCCTCCATCTCTGAAACACGGTTAGCTAATATTGAGGGAGGCATGTACCAGGAGAAGACTAATAGGCATAACCTGGAAAATGTGATTGACTCTTTTAAAACTAGTCAACGAAATCATCACATAAAAATGAGTATTTTCGACGAGACATTGCTCGAGTTAAAGGCCAATTTGTCGGGCATGTTGTCCGTCTGTGAGAAGGCAAGTGTAGATGACACACGGGGACGTGACAAACACAAGAACATTTCGAAAGACAATGGCGATGGAAACAGACAGAGAATTTGTCCGCCAAACTTCGTGAAACTAGAAACAGGGTGTTACTACTTTCAAACACACAAACAGCGATTGAGCTAGGACTTAGCCCAAACAGAATGCAAAAGAAAAAACGCGAGTCTCGTGTCGGTAGAAACCGTGGAGGAAAGGGCCGCTATTCAACAATATTTGCAGAGAACATACTGTGAACTGAAAATGGAAAACATACTTAACGGTTTTCTGACTAGCGGCAAGAAAATGTCTGGAGAGTGGAAATGGTTCCGGAATAATAACCAAGGGCAAATTATCCCATTGAACGTTTTGAAGAATTGGGGACCGAGAGAACCGGGCGATCAAGACTGTCTAGCATTTTGGCCAAAGCACGGGTTCAATGGGCCGATGTCGTCTGCGGATCTTTTCAGCGACAGTTTGTATGTGAAAATTAATTTTTCATCGTTCTGAAAGCATCTTTATTCCGAAACAATATTCCGATTTCAAAGCTGAATTTATCCATGATCCACACAATGTTCTAATGTGTGCTAATATATCATAGACAACAGTATCGTTCTTTGGCTGCTGAAATCTTCAAAGAATTCAAAGAGTGATTTAACGGTGGATTTCCTTCGAGGCTCATAGTTGAAATCTCATGCTGGAACTACGTATCATGCAACACTATGAAATTGCATGTTACAAGCTGGGTAACTATTAGCTAGAATTTTTCTTAGTCTAAGCAATTTGTGTTCGAGCCACATATTTCAGAGAAGATTATATCCATCAGAAAGGTTGCTGCTTTCTTGATAGAACGAACACTATTTTAATATACCCAGGATACTTAGCGCTGTACTCAATTTTATATGGATTGATTCCAAGCACAGCTCCCAAGCAATCAGTAGTTATTTGCTATCATTTTGAATGAAGAAGATGAACAGAAGCTGCAGGTAACATAACCAGACTGGTGCGATGCCTTCAGAATTAAATTTAAATCTTCCATTATTCTCATTCTATATGACGTACGAAGATATCTAATTCATAGTACTGGGACAAGTTCAAGGATATTATCTGTCGTAATATGGAGAAATGCAAGTTGAAAATTTAGATTCGCACACTTTTCAAAGCAATATTTGGGGGAAAATAGATATTTTTTACTCCAGATGTTGGCCGTCAATTGGAGGGATGTTGTAGTTTTAACAAGATTGGCGTCGCCCTAAATTAAAAAGTCACATAAAGGTGAAATTTCACACATCATTTACTTTGTCCTGGTGCACTACTGACGCAAATCTGGTGAATATATATGAAAAAGAAATTAAGGCTACTGAGCCCCCCTGCACGCACCTTTACATGCCCTTTTAAACAGCTAAAAGTATGCCACATAGCAATGGAAATGTATATATTCCTTGAAATCACATGTCTTGAGGATTTTCAATATATGTTTTTCACTGTAAACCTGTATGTTTTGAAGATATTCGGATTTTAAATCAGTTTAATTTTGATTTTTTAGATGTTATTTTCAAAAATGTATTCAACTCATCGTAACTTCAACATTTCCTGTAGAAGACAACTCCAACAGAAAATCCGTGTCTCTATTTTATCAATTTTGGTCTAGTTCCCTTTCTATTGACATTTAATGAAATATTTCTTCACAGAATCGAGCAACTCACAGATTTAAACTTTGAAGTTGAATTAAACATGAATTCCACCGTGACGAAATCACTGCTGCGAAGACATTTTTTTATTCGAAGCATTGTACTCGGAAATTCCGTGGTCATACCCATGTAGTTTTATGCTTAGTTTGCTGTTCTATACGGATCCATGAAAAGTCTACAGATGATCCAGCATTTTCAGTAACTCATGCCTCGAAATGTTCGTGACGGAATCACTTGAAACGGACATGACTGTTGACTAGTGTTGCTTGTCTATTTTTTTCCTGCTCTGTTTATATGCTTATATGACATCTCTTACTAACATACAGTACCCAAGGATGATCAGATTTGTTTCCTGGTGAGAAAAACCCGATTGGATCATCACAGGGGTTAAATCTATTCCGTGACGGAATCACCAAAACATCGTGATGGAATAACGAGTGCGCTTTTGAAATCTTCTCGATGAAAGAGCTTTATTACTTACACATTTTCTCCAAAAAAATATTCCATGGGTGAATTTATCACTTCTACTTATAAAATTAAAACTGTGAACTCCGAAGTTCTTCATGTTCATAAATAGCGGGAAAAATATTTCGCGATTAAAACACATCTTCTCTGTTATTGACGAGTCCCCGGAGATCATAGGAAGCGAATAGAAAACACAGCATGCTAATATATGGTCTACAAAAGAATGTGAAAAAGGGCTGGTTTTAGCGATGTCCGCTTTTCCGTGGATTTCATGTAAATGTCAATAGAATAAGAATTAGACCAAAATTGACAAAACTGAGACAGGAATTCCTACTGGAGTTGTCTTCTACAGGAAATGATGATGTAAGTCATGATTAACAATGTTCATTTCAAGTCACTATTTCAAAATATGTCAGAAATAGCTATCCCTCATTATGGCGGATTGAAAGTTGATTTAATCTATAATTTGTGATGCTTCGGAAATTATTTCAAGCAGCAATCTAGGTAAACTGAGTTTAAACTGCTGCTCAAAAATCTGAAAAGTCTTTGAATTTGACAGAACTAATTTTCTGGACTTGGTACTTGAAATTCCAGTTTCGTCTGTCCATCCTGGAAAGTCATTGACTTTTACCCTTGATAAAAATAAATGTCCTTATTATGCTGTTGGTTAAGTTATTTCGTGTCCTTCGACTGCATTCATGTATTGGGAATGTAAGAAGTCTCTGTGTATCTAATGGTTGAACGGTACTGAAAGTTGATTTTCATCTTTGAAAGTCCTGTGGGAGGGGCTTGTTAGTATTTTCCGAGATGCCGTAAATAGTCAATCACGACAAATTCCACGTTTTGAATTTGACATTGATTGGTGTTCGCCTTTACTGCTATTCACAATTTGTTATCTACGTCTGTTAGAAGATGTGTTAGACAATTCCTTGCGCGAACAATTCATCAGACCAGCGAAACTCGTGTTCCGTTCGGAGCAACCTTGGAACAGGTCTGCCCGAACATGTCCGATGAGATGATATTTCCTGAGAATGAAATACATATATAACCATTTATACAGAAAGGGCGAAACATGTATTGATATTGACTTGTATGGAAAATTGTGTGATTTTTCACATGATAGCACATGTATGTTAACTAACAGAAACTTCTAATGGAATATCAAGATGGGCACAGGCGTTGAAAAGTGTCATTATTCCTCGATAAATCCTTCACCCCCGTTCCATAGTTCCACAGATCAAATTGCTGGACATGATACTAAATTCAATGCAAATTTCATTTGGGGAAATTTTGCATTGTATTCGGCAAGTATGCGAGGAGGTACGATCGGTTCATCTTTACTTAATCTTAGATAGATTACCTTTATTTAAAAACTCGATAAAATCTCTTTTCTTGAAGGTCAAGAGTGAAAAAAATAAAATATAACAATGGGAGAGAATTGTAAAAAGTGGAACGTAATAATTTAGATAAAATATTATAATAGAGTTATACCTATCGAATAAGCAAATTCTAATATATTAAATCGCAATATAAAATAACAAATAACAACGAATGACTTTAAAAATGTCGTGATGAATGTATCAATATGTAAACAAATTACTGGCACTCTTGTTAGACTAGAATTATAGATGTATATTAAAGATGTACATGTCTTAGTATATTAAGATATTCAACAAGAACTATCGGCTACAAATTCTAAAAATAAATCGTTAGTACATGCATTTTCAAAAACGTCGATGGCATCTGTTATTTTAATATGAGCCGGTAAATTGTTGAAATCAGACGAACCGGTGATTTGGATTAAGCGCTTAAAAAACTCAGCCCTAGGAATACGCAATAAATGTTGAGTGGAAGATCTTTGGAATCTTGCTGGCACATAATTCTCAAACAAAGCAGATACATAATTCGGGGTTAAATTGTGAATAATTTTAAAAACAAAGGTAAGTCTATTCACCTCCATCTTATATGCTAAAGGTAAACAGTTAACGGGATCGGAATCTAATATAAGTTTCATGGCACGACTTTGAATGAGCTGTAAAATATACAACTTGGAAAAAGATGTAGTACCCAATTAATACATACATACATAATGTCGCAAGATAAGACATTAGTAAAATAATTTCTTAGCAGGTAAACGTTAACACTTTCTAATCTTCGCGAAAATGTATAACTTTGGATTGGCCTAATTCTCTAGTAGTTTGACATGCTCGGACCAGTCCAGATTATCGTTAATGACAACACCAAGAAGTTTTTCCGACTGAAATGTATCTAAGATTGTGTTGCCAAGCGTTACATTTAAATGATTTCTGTCCAAATGACATCGCTTCTAACTGAGTGTAACAATCATAGCTTTCAAGGTCCTCGGTTTAGTTTTTCAAATTCCTCAGTCTAGCTTTTAATAGCAATTTTTGTTTTTTTGTTTTTTTTTATTATATATTTTTATTTCCAGACAGCTGTCAAAAGGAACAATAATAAACGCCAACAAAACATGGATTATACTTGGCTTGGCGCGTCACAAATCAATCCTACAATCGTCTGGGATTAACAGTGATTCAATTACAGTCGTCTCAACAATTTGGCGATGTATTCTCACACCAAGTGTCTACCACAAATACATATATGTGTTGCAATACAGCAAAAATAAATAACAGTAAACCAATGCTCCACAGCATATCTGAAACTTTTTTCTGTCAGATTTCTGTTCATTTACTACATATATAAATGGGATACTGGGTTATATTGTTCTACGTCTAGGTGGTGTGTTGTACATATACATAATCTTATTCTACTAGACATTTAAGATTTTCCCATCGTTTTGTAAATTTATCCCACTCGCAGCCTGACGAGAAGATTGCCTTCTCAGCACAGTAATATGAATTTAATACTCCCTTAAACCCGATAAGGTTTGGGAAAGTTCCTCTTGTTCTGCTTTGATATATATAAAGTTTAGCTAAAATAAGTACTGTATTTAGTGCTCTCTCGTTTGAATATATATGTCCGAACACAATCACGTATCTGGAACTAAAAGAATATTTTGTTTCGGATGCGCACCAATCAAAGAAGTCCTTCCAAAACCTGTTTGTATACGGACAACCAAAAAACAGGTGTTCTATTGTTTCATCTTCTGTTTTACAAAATGTACATAGAGAAGAAGAAATCTATTTTTTCATGAATAAGAAAGTATTCGTGGTCAAAATCCTATGGATTAGTTTGTATTGTAACCATCTTAAACGAGTATCTGTGGTACTTTTGAATGGAAGATTGTATATTTTTCTCCAAGTTTGTATATCATAATCAAATGTTGTTTTCCATTTGTCTTCTGCTGTAGGGGTAGCATACTTTTCGTCTACAAACTGCGAATAGAACGGTTCACAACCCTTTGAGAAACTCAAGAGATTTTTAATATGAAATGGGATCATCGGTGTTTGACATTTAATGGGTATGCAACTTCTATCTAAGGAGGACTTTACTGCATTGACAACACCTTGATATGTCAAGAAATTGACTTCTAGATTATACATTTGTTTAAAAGATATTATATCCATCCATTGTCCATTATTGTCCAGTAGATCATTTACCATCCGCACTCCTTTACTATACCAAGTTTTATAGAATATAGTTTTCGAATCGATACGTATTTTATCATTAAACCATATACATTGCGACATTGTATCTTCCAATGTTTTGGGATTTGTAATATTCATATAAGATGACCAGGCTTGAAAAACATCTCTCCAAAAAGGGTTGTGCACTGATTTACATACGGTACGAAGTTTTTCGGGGCCACGTTCTTCCAGCGAGGTTGAGCAGGGTACTTGCATATCGACCAAAGGTCTCAACTTGTTATTTCTAGACACTAAGCGCCGGAAAATACATATTTTTAAAGATTTTATGAATGCATCAATATCTGTAAGTTTTACACCCCCTTTATTATACTTCTGTACAATTTGTGTTCTTTTTATTTTATCGACAGAACCACCCCAAATAAATCTGTAGAAGATAGATTTTATATCTTTCATGAAGCTCTCTGGTGGATTTGGTAAAGTAAGAAATAGATTATTCAACTTAGGTATGATAATACTTTTCAAGACAGTCACTCTACCTAGGACGGTGAGCGATCGTTTTTGCCAATGCCCAATGCATGTTTTAATTTCTTTTAATTTTTCACTAAGATTTAGCGGTAAAATCTCTTCCAAGTTGGTTGAGAATGTGACCCCGAGCAGCTTAAAGGTTTCATTTCCCCAACAAAGGGAATATTGTGTGCAAAATTTCATTTTACATTTCTTCTTACTGCCAAACCACAACACCTGAGATTTTTTGTAATTGATATGTAGACCCGACATCTCACCGAAGACTGATAGGTCAGATAACACCGCAGAAAGAGAAGCCTCTGATTCATCCAATAAGAGCATTGTGTCCTCCGCAAACAGACTGATCTTGTATTCCGTATCACCTATTGTAATGCCTTTTATACCATCATTATTTCTGATCATTAAAGAAAGTATTTCAGCACATAACACAAATAGATATGGCGAAAGAGGATCACCTTGACGACAGCCTCGTTTTACCTCGAAAAACGGGGAGAGGAACCCACATTGAAGCACAGAAGATGAAATGTCTTTATATAAAGTATTCATCCATCTTTTAATAGTTTGGCCAAAATTAAATAGCTCTAAGACTTTGTTAATAAAGTCCCATGATATTGTATCAAAGGCTTTTTCGAAGTCAATTATAAACAGCATACCGGGAAGATTATTTGCCTCGGCTATGTTCAGTATATAATACACTAGCCTTATGTTATCCCCAATAAAACGACCTTTAATAAAACCAGGTTGCTCTTCACTAATTAGGACCCCCAGATTTACCTTAATTCTTTCTGCTATACATGATGAGGCAATTTTATACTGAACGTTTAAAAGTGTAATTGGCCGCCAATTTGCCAAAAATTCTCTGGGTTTATTCCCTTTTGGCAGGCAGGTTATGATTCCTTGTCTTTGCGTTATCGACATCGTTCCACTTTCAAATCCGAAGTTTATACTCTTTACCAGGTAAGTACCAAGATCCCTCCAAAAGAATTTGAAAAACTCGGCGGTGAACCCGTCCGATCCTGGAGATTTATTCTGTTTGAGACGTTTAAGGGCCGCCAATACTTCCTCATGTGTGACTGGACCCTCAATTGACTGCTTCGCTTCTTCTGTAAGCGTACTGAAGGTGCCCAAATTTAAATCGGGTAATTCGACATCATTAGTTAATCGACTACAATAGAGATTTTTGTAGAAGTTTCCTACTGCTTTAAGTATTTCCTTTTGGTCTGTTATATTTCTGTTTTCATCTTGGATTTTTGGAATGGTTTTGTTAGCATAATTTTTTTTTCTAGCGAGCAGAAGTGTTTTGATGGTTTCTCACCATCTTCTATCCATTTTGCTCTAGATCGAACCATAATGCCCTCCATTTTTGTTCTCCTTAAAACTTCTAGTTATTTCTGGGCATCGATCAATAATTGTAACTTTTCTGCTGACCCATCTATGTTCACAGCGGTTTCTAATTTGGAAATTCTTTCTTCAATTTCACGTTCCTGTACTTCAGCTACTTTTTTTCTTCTACTAGAATATTCTACTGTTTTCCCCCGTATTTCCACCAATAGAGTATCAAAAAAGAGCTGATCATCTACAGAGTTCTGAACAGAATTATATTGTTCAAAAGTGCTGGCAATTACTTGCTTAATTTCTTTAATATAATCTATGTCTTTTAACAGCGAGTTATTAAATTTCCATAGTCCGCGTCCTCGTTCGAAGTCGTTAAATCTACATTCGAGAATGACGACAGAATGGTCGGTTTTATAGCCAGGAATAGTTCGATGATTGTCGACAAAGTTTAAAAATTCTTCATTTATTAAGAAGAAGTCAAGGCGTGCCTGTTTGAAAGGTCTTTTTTGTCTCCATGTAAACCTTCTTGCATCATCATGGATATATCGAAATACATCAGATAAATTATCGGATTGGATCATGTCAAGCACTACATTTCTTGCGTTAGGGTGGTTTACACGAAGATAGTTTTCTGTGTCTAAATTTGGATCTAACACTAGATTCCAGTCTCCACAGACGACACAAAACTCATTAGCGAAAGAATGAATACATTCCTTCACGGTGTTAAAAAAAGCTGGACTGTCCGTGTTCGGACCGTATATATTAACAAGTGTTATCCTCTGTTTGCCTATTACTAAATCAAGAGCTAAGAAATTTCCTTCTACATCTCTTTCTTCTTTCATTACTTTAAACTCAAAATTATCAGCGAATAATATTGCCACACCTCTTGATTGGCTGTTGTTAGAACTAAAATAACATTCTTTATTTCCCCATTCTAGTTTTATCTTTGATTCAGTTTCCTTGGTAAAATGTGTATCTTGCAGACAGAAGATTGAACATTTCTTCTTTTTAATGAATTCAAACAAATCGTTTCGATTGGTTGGATCAGCAAGGCCTCTACAATTCATAGACAAGAAATTAACTTTGCCCTCCATGTGTTACATATTTTACATGCATGTACTTAGAGATGTCGGGTCCTAAACTGTACCCATTATCATGTTTATAGAGTATAATATATCCGACAGTACTTTCACAACAATAGAAACGTAAAAATATAAAAAAGACTCAATAAAGTAAACATTAATTGACAAACAGTTGCTAATAAATATACATAAAAAAAAAATTAAACCTTCCGGCCTGCATGGAGGCCAAGTGCCCACATATACATTAAAGACCAGGGGCCCAGAGTTTAAAGAACAGGAGAAGTCGCCTGGACTACACACATGTTTGAAAGTGTAATACATGTATACTGTCTTCATGCTACATGTACCTCGATCACCAATCTGATTGTGGTCATATAATGAATACCCACTAAAGCAAATTTGATGTCACACTGTATGAAGCTCAGCAAATTAACATTTACGCTAATATAAAGACGATATTTTTCCCCACAATTTGGTACGTGCGAATTTTATGGAAATAAGAGCAGGTACAAATCGGGGCGCATGCACTAGCGCAAGATCTCTACTTCCATTTACAAACTAATGTAGTCCACAATTTCTTTATTTATCACGGGTGGATGTATTTTCCCGTTCCGCCAATAAACTTACTTTTCTAATGGATTTTGCATATCTTTAACTGTTGTTTTCTAGGCAGAACATATCGTACAACCTCTGACGTTCAGACTTACAAGCCTTCATACTACCGGCACGCCTGCATAATATGACTAAAAGCAGCCACATGTACTATTTAGGCGTGTTTACGCTGATTACAGATTTCGCGTCGTATTGTATGACGAAAAATTGGACGCTTGCACAGTGTAGTCTGTAAACTGAAATGGACACATATCGTCATTTGACGTTCAGCCGTCTCAGGAAAAGCTAGGTTGAATAGCATTAATACCAAAACAAAATACGGCTGTCAATCTGGGCCAACATTCCTTGCTCAAATGCGAAAAACATGATCTTAGTACTAAAGTCTCGATAACATGGATGCCCTATATTATCCGAATTGAAATATAGATTATTGTATAGCATGCTTTTTATTACTATTTTATGTAATGTTGTATTTTTTTGGTACCATGTTTAAAATTATATTTATGCCTTTCAACAGAACATTATCGATCGCGCACAAAAAGACTTTACATTCCCCGGTTCTATTGGGAGTTTCGATGTTTTTCTGAAAGAACAAAAAACGTGCACAAAACACATCACTGTTCACAACTATAACCTACATGTATCGCGGAAAATACCAGTTACAAGACGGTCATTTGTAGGTGTATCACCGCGCCTCCACCGTATTTTCATGACAGGAGAAGTAGAGAACACCCAGACTTTCTACGCATGTGTGCCCCAATACACAAGAGCATAGAGCAGGGCATGTTCTTATCGGCTGCAAAATACATGTAAACAAGAGACCACAGTATCATGACTGTAGGATCATTCCAAATCAGATTGTCACCGTTATATAAACTGGTTTACCACACAACAAATATACCATGTTCCGGAGCAATGTGAGTATTTACAAGTTGCCAGATTGAAAAAGTGATGACAGGACCCATTTTTTGTTTTTGATTTAGTCCCTGGGTTTAATTATCTGGACCTACTTCATTTTTCTATATAGACTGTCCAGGGGTCGCCATTCTTTTTCTTCACGTCTAGTATCAGTTTTATTCCACTGACCCGGACTCGCGTTTTCCATTTCTGTTCTTGTCTCAATTGCCATGCTGTTTGGTTCAATGATGATCGGACGACCTTCAGTTTTGGAGGGAGATCTGTGCGAACCGAGATTTTCTTACCAGCAAGATTTCGAACAGAGCCCAAGACGTAGTGCCGGTCATCATATTTGACGAAAACTGCTATTATGCCAGGTGACAAGTTCGGATGAGAAGGAGATCCAGTACCAATCGTAATTTGGCCAAGTCGATGTACTGATATAAACTGCATTTGACCTACTCTATCCGCCTCTAATTTCATGTCATTTATCAAAAACTCACGAAAAATTTCTTCGGTTTTCTCGTCTGTGCGAACAGCTGGTATACCATATATCAACAGGTTTTTTTTCGTTCATGTATTTCTGACAAGAGTAATTGTTTCCGAAGCTCGGCTATTACTTGCAACAGTTTGTCGTTGATGCATGGAATGGTTTCTCTCTGTATTTCTGTTATTTCATCGGAATTTGATTGAATTCCTTCTTCTAGTGTGTCCACTCTCGAGGACAGGTTTTTCACCTCCGTTTTTATGCCTTCAATTGTCTCAGTTTTTGCTTCTTCAATTTTTTTGTCATTTTTTTCAGTGATATTTTTTTCCAGTTCAGCAAACAGAGCTTTTAGGTTTTCTGGAGTTGACATATCTGCTGTAAAATCTATCTCACCTTGTTCACACGTAGGCTGTTTATTTGAAAACCCGTTCCCGCCGGTCCAGATTGGCCCGTGCAGATTCTCTCTTTGTTCCCGTGGCGTTTTGCTCCTCAGTGCATAGCCGTTGCTTTTACATGTGTTTTTTTTAACTCTTCCACTTTTTCTGCCACTCATTTAGTTTTTTGGTAAATCCCATGTAGGTCTCCAATCACCAAAGTATATAACCAGTCCAATTTCCAGGCACTATGACATTATAATATACTGGGCCCCACGGAGCGAAGTTAAAACACGTCCTTCAGATCCGCCATGTTGACCGGAAGTCTTTTAATAGCAAGTTAAATTGGACAAACCATATTGACTATGTTTGTAAAAAAAGTAGCCAGAAATACAGGAATCATTAACCACATAAAAAAAACTCAGTAAACGAAAGAACACTCCTCATTCTGTACTACTCCACAATCTCTCCGTATCTGTCGTACCGGTACTGTAACATCCTCTGGAGGAACACTAATACCACTCCTCATTCTGTACTACTCCATGATCTCTCCGTATCTATCGTACCGGTACTGTAACATCCTCTGGGGGAACACTAATACCACTCCTCATTCTGCACTACTCCATGATCTCTCCGTATCTGTGGTACCGGTACTGTAACATCCTCTGGGGGAACACTAATACCACTCCTCATTCTGTACTACTCCATGATCTCTCCGTATCTATCGTACCGGTACTGTAACATCCTCTGGGGGAACACTAATACCACTCCTCATTCTGTACTACTTCATGATCTCTCCGTATCTATCGTATCGGTACTGTAACATCCTCTGGGGGAACACTAATACCACTCCTCATTCTGTACTACTCCATGATCTCTCCGTATCTGTCGTACCGGTACTGTAACATCCTCTCGGGGAACACTAATACCACTCCTCATTCTGTACTACTCCATGATCTCTCCGTATCTATCTTACCGGTACTGTAACATCCTCTGGGGGAACACTAATACCACTCCTCATTCTGTACTACTCCATGATCTCTCCGTATCTGTCGTACCGGTACTGTAACATCCTCTGGGGGAACACTAATACCACTCCTCATTCTGTACTACACCATAATCTCTCCGTATCTATCGTATCGGTACAGTAACATCCTGTGGAGGAACACTAATACCACTCCTCATTCTGTACTACTCCATGATCTCTCCGTATCTATCGTACCGGTACTGTAACATCCTCTGGGGGAACACTAATACCACTCCTCATTCTGTACTACTCCATGATCTCTCCGTATCTACCGTGCCGGTACTGTAACATCCTCTGGGGGAACAATAATATCACTCCTCATTCTGTACTACTCCATGATCTCTCCGTATTTATCGTACCGATACTGTAACATCCTCTGGGGGAACACTAATACCACTCCTCATTCTGTACTACTCCATGATCTCTCCGTATCTGTCGTCCCGGTACTGTAACATCCTCTGGAGGAACACTAATACCACTCCTCATTCTATACTACTCCATGATCTTTCCGTATCTATCGTACCGGTACTGTAACATCCTCTGGGGGAACACTAATACCACTCCTCATTCTGTACTACTCCATGATCTCTCCGTATCTGTCGTACCGGTACTGTAACATCCTCTGGAGGAACACTAATACCACTCCTCATTCTGTACTACTCCATGATCTCTCCGTATCTATCGTACCGGTACTGTAACATCCTCTGGGGGAACACTAATACCACTCCTCATTCTGTACTACTCCATGATCTCTCCGTATCTGTCGTACCGGTACTGTAACATCCTCTGGGGGAACACTAATACCACTCCTCATTCTGTACTACTCCATGATCTCTCCGTATCTATCGTACCGGTACTAACATCCTGTAACACTAATACCACTCCTCATTCTGTACTACTCCATGATCTCTCCGTATCTATCGTACCGGTACTGTAACATCCTCTGAACACTAATACCACTCCTCATTCTGTACTACTCCATGATCTCTCCGTATCTATCGTACCGGTACTGTAACATCCTCTGGGGGAACACTAATACCACTCCTCATTCTGTACTACTCCATGATCTCTCCGTATTGTACCGTACTGTAACATCCTCTGGGGGAACACTAATACCACTCCTCATTCTGTACTACTCCATGATCTCTCCGTATCTGTCGTACCGGTACTGTAACATCCTCTGTAATACCACTCCTCATTCTGTACTACTCCATGATCTCTCCGTATCTATCGTAACTGTAACATCCTCTGGGGGAACACTAATACCACTCCTCATTCTGTACTACTCCATCTCTCCGTATCTATCGTATACTGTAACATCCGGGGAACACTAATACCACTCCTCATTCTGTATACGATCTCTCCGTATCTATCGTAACTGTAACATCCTCTGGGGGAACACTAATACCACTCCTCATTCTGTACTACTCCATGATCTCTCCGTATCTGTCGTACCGGTACTGTAACATCCTCTCGGGGAACACTAATACCACTCCTCATTCTGTACTACTCCATGATCTCTCCGTATCTATCTTACCGGTACTGTAACATCCTCTGGGGGAAAACTAATACCACTCCTCATTCTGTACTACACCATAATCTCTCCGTATCTATCGTATCGGTACACTAACATCCTCTGGGGGAACACTAATACCACTCCTCATTCTGTACTACTCCATGATCTCTCCGTATCTATCGTACCGGTACTGTAACATCCTCTGGGGGAACACTAATACCACTCCTCATTCTGTACTACTCCATGATCTCTCCGTATCTACCGTACCGGTACTGTAACATCCTCTGGGGGAACAATAATACCACTCCTCATTCTGTACTACTCCATGATCTCTCCGTATTTATCGTACCGATACTGTAACATTCTCTGGGGGAACACTAATACCACTCCTCATTATGTACTACTCCATGATCTCTCTGTATATATATCGTACCGGTACTGTAACATCCTCGGTGGGAACATTAATACCGCTCCTCATTCTGTACTACTCCATGATCTCTCCGTATCTATCGTACCGGTACTGTAACATCCTCTGGGGGAACACTAATACCACTCCTCATTCTGTACTACTCCATGATCTCTCCGTATCTATCGTACCGATACTGTAACATCCTCTGGGGAACACTAATACCACTCCTCATTCTGTACTACTCCATGATCTCTCCGTATCTATCGTACCGGCACTGCGACATCCTCTGGGGGAACACTAATACCACTCCTCATTCTGTACTACTCCATGATCTCTCCGTATCTATCGTACCGGTACTGCAACATCCTCTGGGGGAACACTAATACCACTCCTCATTCTGTACTACTCCATGATCTCTCCGTATCTATCGTACCGGTACTGCAACATCCTCTGGGGGAACACTAATACCACTTCTCATTCTGTACTACTCCATGATCTCTCCGTATCTATCGTACCAGTACTGCATCATCTTCTGAACACTAATGCCACTCCTCATTCTGTATTACTCCATGATCTCACCGTATCTATCGTACCGGTACTGCAACATCATCTGGGGGAGCACTAATACCACTCCTCATTCTGTACTACTCCATGATCTCTCCGTATCTATCGTACCGGTACTGCAACATCATCTGGGGGAGCACTAATACCACTCCTCATTCTGTACTACTCCATGATCTCTCCGTATCTATCGTACCGGTACTGTAACATCCTCTGGGGGAACACTAATACCACTCCTCATTCTGTACTACTCCATGATCTCTCCGTATCTATCGTACCGGTACTGCAACATCCTCTGGGGGAACACTAATACCACTCCTCATTCTGTACTACTCCATGATCTCTCCGTATCTATCGTACCGGTACTGCAACATCCTCTGGGGGAACACTAATACCACTCCTCATTCTTTACTACTCCATGATCTCTCCGTATCTATCGTACCGGTACTGCAACATCCTCTGGGGGAACACTAATACCACTCCTCATTCTGTACTACTCCATGATCTCTCCGTATCTATCGTACCGGTACTGCAACATCCTCTGGGGGAACACTAATACCACTTCTCATTCTGTACTACTCCATGATCTCTCCGTATCTATCGTACCAGTACTGTATCATCTTCTGAACACTAATACCACTCCTCATTCTGTATTACTCCATGATCTCTCCGTATCTATCGTACCGGTACTGCAACATCATCTGGGGGAGCACTAATACCACTCCTCATTCTGTACTACTCCATGATCTCTCCGTATCTATCGTACCGGTACTGCAACATCCTCTGAACTCTAATACCACTCCTCATTCTGTACTACTCCATGATCTCTCCGTATCTATCGTACCGGTACTACAACATCCTCTGGGGGAACACTAATACCACTCCTCATTCTGTACTACTCCATGATCTCTCCGTATCTATCTTACCGGTACTGTAACATCCTCTGGAGGAACACTAATACCACTCCTCATTCTGTGCTACTCCACTCCATAATGACGAAATTCTCAACTGTAACTCAACACACATATTTCAGGAGAATGGAAATGAATACTGGCAAAGTGAAATTTCACATTGTTTTCCAAAATAAATTCCACTTATACCGGTATTATTTCAAAGCTGTTACTGCCCGAACACGCTTTCTATTTCGAATGAATTAGCTCCATTAAATCATTCAACCCCAGCCTCTCAAAATCTGTGGATTACAACACATGTAAGAGCCACAGAGCCACATGACTTCACAGTATAGTCTTCTGATAAACGTATTCTAAAGCACATACCAAGAATCTAACGCTTCGTGATATGTGTTGTATCTGAGGTACGTTTTTATTGTACCTGTTCATGTGGCAACTTTAATGACATGACTACACGGCCCCTAGCACCGGCATTGGAGAGCTGTGTCGCTGTGACAACTCTTACACTGGGGATTGGTGAGCTCTATCGTCGTCAGATGAAAATGACGGCATTTAACACAAAAGACTAGTCTGTAAGGCCCGATATCGACCCAGCATCAACTTTTCACAATGGCAACATATATCAAATATCAAAAGGTCTGCACAGGGGGCGGGCGTCGGGGACGAAACGTCCATTAGCAGAATCTCGCCATATACAGGTGAAAATTACAACACATTCTAGGGAAGTGGGAAGAGGTGCCGACATACTGACAGAGCCACATGACTTCACAGTATAGACTTCTGGTTAACGTATTCTAAAGCACATACCAAGAATCTAACGCTTCGTGATATGTGTTGTATCTGAGGTACGCTTTTATTGTACCTGTTCATGTGACAACATTAATAACATGACCACACGGCCCCTAGTACCGGCATAAGCGGTATTAGATAAAAATCTAGAGCGCTATGATGGAAATGCTTTGACAAATCGTATATCGGTAATTGGGTAGCTGTGTAGCTATCACAACTCGTACACTGGGGATTATTGAGCTTTATCGTCGTCAGATGAAAGTGGCGATATTTAACCGACGACAAATTTTGAGCAGGAAAGTAGTCCCACTGGAAAATTAATGAATACACGCATAAAAATAGATAAATACAAATAAAACTTGAACATATCAAACTTGAAACTGTACACGAACATTAAAATCACAGAAACATGAACGCTATAAATAAGAAAGATTCAGAACTATTTATTTTGGAGTAAGAACTCTAATTCTTCACCTTTTCGGGTGACAATTATCACTTTTTGCTGGCTGTGTAGATACGTGTGCATTCGAGTTTAAATTACAAGCGTCTAGTCCGTCATTCTATATTCAGCCGTCATCCATTAAATAATCGAAATATCTAATTAAAATAACAGCATTAGCACCAAATTCCAAAAAATATCAAATTCGTTTTGCTGATCAGTATTTTCGTTGTAAAGCGTTATCGAGGGAATGATGTATCTCAGTCACGCTTTGATACCGGATGTTCATAGGGACATCATGAGGGTCATGAGGACCCAGCCCTAAGCGCGGACAAAGTTATAAAACGTAAAACTATGTATCTTGCAGAAACTTGAGTGTAGTGGAGGCGCTCGGTGGTATAGCCCTGTTTTGTAAGCTTCTGCAATAATATTTTGTGACGTTGATTAATATCCTCCCATTGAACACATGCACTATCAAATGCTGTTTAAGCGAGATATGTATACTCCATATGCGGGTCCCACTGGACTATTACTAGCCATCACAAAAGGAGAGTTTATGATGTTGAAATTGTAATCATCTCCATTTTCGTGAAGTCAACGAGAGAGAAAAATACATTTACGCCCGATCGCGAAATTAAATACATTTCGCCAGAACGTAGTCGTACAGAAACGGGAATTCGCATGGAGTAATCAGGCGGTCACATCGCCAACTGTACAGGATACATTCTAGCATTACTCACACATCGGAGCTATGAAACGAGATATCATAATCTCCACTTGACCGACTTTCTCAAGTATCTTCAGCTGTCTGTCTAAATTTCTAAATACAAGCGGACACTGCTTTACAGTATACACTCATATAGCATATTTCAGTTTTGTCCAGTCTTGCTATTTAGTTAACACCATGCGTTATCCGCTCTGCGTCGTTGTTGTTGGTATATGGATGATTTCGTTGTCGGTTGAGTATGACACTGGCCCATCTGGCACTCGGCAAAGGCGTTCAGAACGAACACTCGGTTTGATGACTATTCGAATTGAAAATTTGGAACTTAATTTACGCCAAGAGCAGGACAGAAATAACAAGTTACAGACTAAGCTATTGAATATCATGGAATGACTGGAGAGGATGGAGATTGAACCTGCGGAATGCGGTTGTCCCACTGAGAAGGTAAGCGGAGTATCTTCCATCTCTGAAACACGGTTAGCTAATATTGAGAGAGGCATACACCGGGAGAAGACTAGTAGACTTAACCTGGAAAATGTGATTGACTCTCTTAAAACCAGTCAACGAGATCACCACATAAAAATGAGTATATTAGACGAGACATTCCTAGAGTTAAAGCCAATTTGTCGGACATGGCATTCGTCTGTGAGAAGGCAAGTGTAGATGGCACACGGGGACGTGGCAAACACGAGAACATTTCGAAAGACAACGGCGATGGAAACAAACAGAGAGTTTGTCCGCTAAACTTCGTGAAACTGGAAACAGGTTGTTACTATTTTAAAAAACACAAACAGCAATTGAGCTACGATTTAGCCCAAACAGAATGCAGAAGGATAAACGCGAGTCTCGTGTCGGTAGAAACCGTGGCGGAAAGGGTTGCTATTCAACAATATTTGCGGAGTATAGACGGTGAATAACATAAATAACGGATTTCTGACGAGCGGCAAGAAAATATCTGGAGAGTGGAAATGGTTCCGGAATAATCACCAAGGGCAAATCATCCCAGTGAACGTTTTGGAGGACTGGGGAACGGGTCAACTGCAAGGCTGTCTATCATTTTGGCCAGACTACCGGTTCAAATGGGCGCTTGTCTTGTGCGGATCTTATCCACGACAATTTGTATGCGAAACATAATGAACCATCCTTCTGAAAGCATCATCATTCCGAAACAATATTCCGATTTCAAAGCTGAACTGATCCATCGTCCGCACAATGCTTAATATGTAGCACAACAGTTTCGTTCTTGGGCTGTTGCAATCTTCAGCGAGTTCGAAAAGTGATTTAACAGCAGATTTCCTTCGAGGCTCATAGTTGATATCTCATGCTGGAACTACATCTCATGCAGCACTGTGAAATTGCATGTTAGAAGCTTGGTAACTATTAACTAGAATTTTTCTGAGTCTAAGCAATTTGTGTTCGAGCGACATATTCCACAGAAGATTATATCTGCCAGAAAGGTTGCTGCTTTCTTGATGGAACGAAAACCATTTTAATATACCCAGGATATTTAGCGCTGTACTTAATTTTATATGCAGTGATTCCAAGCACAGCTCCCAAGCAATCAGTAGTTATTTGCTATCATTTTGAATAAAGACGATGAACAGAAGCTGCAGGTAACATAACCAGACTGCTCAAGAGAGTGCGATGCCTTGAGAATTAAATTTAAATCTTACATTATTCTCATTCTATATGACGTAAGAATATATCTAATTCATAGTACTGGGACAAGTTCTAGGACATTATCTGTCATAATATGAAGGAATGCACGTTGGAAAGTTAGATTCGCCTAGTTTTATGAGGAAAATCTGGTGGAAAATAGATATTTGTTGGTCGTTAAGTTGAGGGATGTTTTAGTTTTAACAAGATTGATGTCGCCCAAAAAAAAATCTTGAATAAACAAGTCACAGAAAGCGGGAAAATGACACTCATCATTTACTTTGTCCTGGTGCACTGTTGACGCAAATTTGGTAAAAATATGTGAAAAAAACAAATTAAGGACATTTTCAGCGATGTTAATTTCAAGTCACTATTTTAAAATAGTGAAAGGAAATTTGATCTAATCTATAATTTGTGATGTTTTGGAAATTATTTCGAGCAGCAATCTAGGTAAACTGAGTTTAAACGGCTGCTTGAAAATCTGGAAAATCTTCGACTTTTACAGAACTAATTTTCAGGACTTGGGACTTGAAATTCCAGAGTTTCGTCTGTCCGCCATGGAAAGTTAATTATAGGGACCTTGTATATTTAGATGGGCAAATGGCCCCAGACCAGGTGCAATAAGAAGTACCAAAAATAAAATACTTCCACTACAAGAAATTATTCAATTGGCATGAAGTACAATATTATATTGTATACTTGGAAAGATGTAAATGCCTTGTTTCTCATCTTTCTCGAGTAACAGGGCCGTTAAATAGTGCAGTCGTGCAAAGTAGTTGATTTTGAGGTAAAAATAATTCTTATTGTTCTCGGTAAACACATCAAGATAAACGATAACCAGAACAAGATTTGATCTACGACTATATGTATTTGAACAGCGATTATGCTGTATCAAGCTGGTTATGGTTATCTTTTATCTTCATATGTTTATAGGAAGAAATATGATGTGTTTTCGCCTCAAAAAATGGCGATTATGTACGAATGCACTACTTCACGGCCCTGTTTTTCGAGGAAGATGAGACTCGCCGCCTTGAAACTTTTCTTAGTATACAATATAATATTGTACTTCATGCCAATTGAAAAAATTGTTGTATATGCAATATTTTATTTTTGTCACAAGTATATTACTGCACCTGTTCTGGGGCCATTTACCCATCTAAACATACATGGTCCTTTCCTTGTTATGCTGTTGGTTAAGTTCCTGTATGTCGTTCGCCTGTATTCGTGTATTGAGAATGTAAGAAATCTCTGTGTATGTAATGGTTGAACGGTACGGAAAGTCGATTTTAATCTTTGAAAGTCCAGGAAAACTAATTTTTAATAAGGATGTAGGTGCGTGTCAGTATTCTCCGAGATGCTGTAAAAAAACAATCACAAAAAAATTATCCTTTTCAATTTGACATTGTTTGCCTTTACTGCTATTCACAATTTGCGCGAGACAGTCTTTTACTATTTCATGCAGTCCGACATAACCCACAGTTGGCTGGCCTGTGGGATATTGGATGGTAGATGTCTGTATATATTTTCAACAAATTATGAAAATTAATGATTTTTGAAAAAAATATTTTCCCAAATGTTTTTCTCTTTCATCTTGACACAAATAAAGTCATTCCCTTTCATGTCAAGCCGAGTTACTGCAGTTTTAGTTTTTAACCATACCCTAATTTGTATGACGTAGAAAAAGATTTTTAATTTTCTACCATACTTTGACCACTATGACATAGAAAAAGAGTGTCTTTTTTCTACGTCATAGAAGTCGAAGACACGACTCTACAATCTGTGGAGTTGCTCACACCTGACTTTATGTGCAACTGGCTTTATAATACAGAAAGTACCAAGTATGGTTAGATGGATATATGGTCCCAGTACAGGTGCGAGGGAAGCGCCAAAAATAAAATATTGTATGTACAAGAAATTGTTCAGTTGGCATGTAGTACAATATTATATTGTATGCGGAGAAAAGTTTCAAGACATTTATAGTCTCATCATTCTCGAATAACAGGGCCGTGAAGTTGTGCACTTGTGCAAAATCGCAAATTTTGAGGCCAAATCACCTCATCTTTCTTTCTATAAACATGTGAAGATAAACGATAGCCAGAAACAGCTTGATATAGCATACTCGCGCGTTCAATATGTAGTCGTCATGTATTAACAGAGAACAATAGGAATTGTTTTCACTTCAGTATCAACTATTTTGGACGAATGCGGTACTTGACAGCCATGTTACTCGAGAATGATGAGACTCCGTGCCTTGAATTTATTCTGAGTGTATAATATTGTACTTCATGCCAATTAAACAATCTCTTGTAGTGAAAGTATTTTATTTTGGTTATCTGTATTGTACCTGACGTGGCCATTTACCTATCTAAAAACACAAGGTCCTTCGCAGATAAAACTTCCACAAAAGAGAAAGAAGAGTTCTCATCTGATATATTATCTACGTCTGTTAGAAGATGCGTTGAACAATTCCTCGTGCGAACAAGTCATCAGACCAGCGAAACTCTCGTCGCTTTCGGAGCAACCTTGGAACAGGCTTGAGAAATACATAGCCATTTATACAGAAAGGGCAAAACATGTATTGGTAATGGCTTGTATGGAAAATTTTGTCGTTTGTCACATGATAGTCCATGGATGTTAACTAACAGAAACTTAATCATTCTAATGGAATATTAAGATGCTCACAGGCATTGAAAAATGACATTATTCCTCGATAAATCCTTCACCCCCGTTCCATAGTTCCACAGATCAAATTGCTGGATCTGATACTAAATTCAATAAAAATTTGATTTGAGGAAAAATTTTCATTGTATTCGGCAAGCATGAGAGGAGGTGCGATCAGTTTATCTTTTCTTAATCTTAGATAGATAGATAACCTTTATTTAAAAATTGAATAAAACCTCTTTCTTGAAGGTCGAGAGTGAAAACAATAAAATATAACAATGGAAGAGAATTATAAACAGTGAAAGGCAATCATGTAGATAAAATATTATATAGGTATACCTATCGAATAAGAAAAATCTAATATTTTCAAGCGCAATATACAGAGTAACATGATCTGCAAAGAATAACAACGAATAGCTTTAAGAATGTCGCGATGAATGTATCAATATATAAACAAATTACTGGCACTCTTGTTAGACTAGAAATATAGATGTATATAAAAGAAATATACATGTCTTAGTATATTAAGATAGTCAATAAGATCTATCGGCTACAAATTCTAAAAATAAATGGTTTTTGCATGCAGTTTCAAAAGCGCCGATGGTATCTATTACTTTAACATGAGCTGGTAAATTGTTAAAATCAGATGAATCAGCGAATTTGGATTGAGCGCTCAAAAAATTCAGTCAGAGCCCAAGGAGTACACAATAAATGGAGTGGAAGATCCTTGGAATCTAGCTGGCACATAATTATCAAACATACCAGATACATAATTCGGGGTTAAATTGTGAATAACTTTAACAACAAAGGTAAGTCTATTCATTCTTATCTAATATTCTAATGGTAAACAATTAAGTTTGATGTCAAGGTCTTTAATGTGCTCATAGGGATCGGCATTAGCAGCATTAAAATAAGATCCCTTGAAATCTACAAATCGTTGGCTCAAATGTAAGTATGATTGGAAATAGGAATAGATCGATCAATGCAACCATAACATTTAAGGTTTGGTTAACAAGTTGTTGTGATTAACAAGGCCTTGCTAAGGTGGAGAAAAATGGCACCGACAACCTTTCCTTTATCCATATAATTAAGCTAAGAGGTAATTAAGGCTGACAAAGCCGCTCCACAAGAGTGGCCCGAACGTAGAACGTGGATTTTGAAATTGGATTGATTTGACAAATATTTGACGTTATTGTTTTTCATTACGAAAACTCCTTTTGTCCTTTTCATTAACCCTCGTGAATAAAGGTTTCCGGAGGATTTTATTTTGCATATTGTATTTACTGCCTTTCTGACTGTCTGTATGTCCGCACTGATATTCCCGAAAGTACTCAACGAATTTTCAGCATACTTGGAGGGGTACGATATACTATCTTTTACAGAGTCAAAGCTTGATGACTTTGATGACATAACAATTGAACGGTACCGTGAACCATTTTTGAATAATAGAAAATGTTTGCGTACAGGCAAATCAGGAGGGATCGCGATTTTTGTAAGAACAGAAATATCATCATACGTGAGTGAAATTGAGATGCAGTGTGATTACTCACTTTGGATTAGAATTTCTAAAACTCTGTGTAATATAGATGATGATATTATTGCTGCAGTAGTTCATATCCCACATGTGGGCTCTGTCTACTTGAATGACGAAACCCTCAGTTCTCTTGAAGATCATATTTATGAAATGTGCACTTCAAATAAGATTGTTTATTTAATGGGAGATTTTAATTCTAGGACTGGCAACTTGGATGATTTTGTTGAAACTAATGAGTTTATTTTAGAAAATTTAGATCATGATATCTCCACCAAAAATTTACTTACTTCAAATATATTGGATGAAATTGGAATATCGGATAAAAGGTCAACACAGGACAGAGGACGAATAAATTCAAATGGCAGAAGATTAATTGAAATGTGCAAGAGTAATAATATATTTATTGCCAATGGCAGAGTTGGTGAGGATAAGGGCAAAGGTAAATGCACCTGTAAGGATAATTCTGTTATAGATTATGTTATAGGTAATCCAGAAGCACTTAAGAATAGTCGAACTTTATTGTTCATGATTTTGACCCACTGATTTCTGATGTTCATTGCGCAATCAGTTTTACTACAGTTGTTATTAGATCAGAAATTATCATTAAAGCAGATTTGAATGATGTACCCCAGATTAATTCATATAGATGGTCTGACAAATGCAGAGATAGTATTGATTCATTCATTGATAGAGAAAGCATTTTGGGTATTCAAGCTAAGTTAATGATAGTACTGATCAGCAATTGATTGATGAATGTTGTGACAGATTTGAAGATTTGTTTAAAGTAAGTTTGAATAAATGCATTGAGAGTAATAGAGAGACTCCAAATATACACCTACAAAGTCGTGAAAGACAAATAAATAAACCTTTCTTTAACAAAGAGTGTAGAACAGCAAGACGAAAATATCATTTGGCTAAAAAATATTATATTTGTGTTAAAAGTGAAAGAAATAAAGAAAATCTTGCTTTGCAAAGTAAGTTATATAAAAAGACATTGAATAAACAGATGAATAATTATAAGAAAAAGTTTCAAAACAAATTACGCAACCTGAGCAAAGCTGATCCCAAAACTTATTGGAAATTTTTAAATAGTGATAAAAAGGATGACACTGGAGATATAGGAATAGAAATACTTTTAGATTTTTTCAAACATCTAATTGCAGGTGAAACCGATAATGAGGAAGATCTCCAAGAAAATAGCTTTTCTGAAAGTAACGATCACTTGGATAGAGAAATTACTGAACAAGAAATAAGAGAAGCAATTAAACCGTTAAAAAACAACAAAGCTACCGGGTTTGATGATATTCCAAATGATTTTATTAAATGTAGTGAAACATTATTATTAGAATTTTACAAGCTCTTGTTTAAATGTGTGATAGTAAGTGGAAAAGTTCCAAGTAAATGGTTGATCGGATTAATTAAACCGATATTTAAAGGTAAAGGTGATAAAAATGATCCAAATAATTATAGGCCTAGTACATTATTGAGCTGTTTAGGAAAGTTGTTCACATCGATTTTTGAATAGTAGATTAAATGATTTTATTGATTCAACTGGTATATTGAAAGAAAATCAAGCAGGATTCAGAAAGGGTTATTCGACTTCAGATAATATATTTGTCTTGTATTCGCTTGGAGAACTTCTAGAAGCAAGAAAAAGAAAATTATTTTGTACATTTATTGATTTTGGCAAAGCTTTTGATACAGTCTGGCGACGAGGACTTTGGCAAAATTTATTACAATATAATATTAAAGGTAAGATTTTTAATGTCATATTCAACATATATTCCAGTTTTAAGTCATGTATACTACATGATGGCCAGAGATCAGATTTTTTCCCTGTAATATTGGACTCCGACAAGGCGAAAATTTATCTCCTATACTTTTCTCCTTATTTATAAATGATTTAGAAGATTTTCTTTTTGACCAAAACTGCTCAGGTATTGAACCCCGTGAATTCAGTGATAACTTATTCTCATACATTAAAATACTCGTTGTAGGAAGTAAAGAGAGATCTTCAGCACAATTTGAATATTTTCAAAATATACTGTGATAAGTGGAAATTAAGGATAAATATATCAAAAACCAAAACAGTTATATTTGGAGCAAGACTTACTGGGAAATTCAGTTTTTACATAGGTGATGACAGAATTGAAATAGTTGACCAGTGTAAATATCTAGGGTTTATATTTTCTAAAACTAGAAGTCTTATGTACTCGATCAAATCGGTAATCGATAATGCTAGCCGAGCCCTGTTCTTACTCTACTGTAAAATTAGAAAATATAGTATCCCCCTTGACCTTCAAATTTTATTGTTTGATAAAATGATTGTACCAATTTTACTCTATGGATGCGAAATATGGGGCATAGCAAATACAAATTTAATCGGGAAATTTCATTTGAAGTTCCTGAGGAAATATGATATATGATGAACTTGGACGATATCCATTGAACATTTTAACGAAGAAAAGAATTATTGGTTTTGGGGGTCGTGTAATTCTTGGTGGTGAGAAATCCAGGTTACCATATGTCCTGTACAAGCTGATGTTGTCAGATGTTGATTACAATATATATCAGCATAAATGGATTACATCTGTTAGAAATATATTTGAAGAAACTGGTATGTTTAACATTTGGGTAAATCAGAATCCACATAACCTGAAATCCATGAAAATGCATCTTGAGAAAAGACTACAAGACCAGTACTATCAATTTTGGCTTGAAAAATCATCAAATTCATCGAAAGGCATTTTATATTCAGCAATTAAAGAAACTTTTCATCTTGAAAATTATCCTACAGTTTTGAATCCAAAATTAAGAATAGCTTATACTAAATTTAGAACTGCAAATCATAAATTTCCTATAGAAATTGGGCGGTGGAAGGATATTCCGAAAGAAGAAAGATTATGTGAATTCTGTGACCAAAATTCTATTGGTGATGAGTTTCATTATTTGCTTGTCTGTCCATCTTTTCAAAACTTCAGGAAAGTCTATTTAAAAGAATACTATTACAAGTACCCTAGTTTTTATAAAATATCTGGCTTATGTAAAACGATATATGCACCTCAGTTGATCAAGCTGGCTAAATTTATACAGATCATAATGCAGAAATTAACTGAAAATCCAAATATTAGTTTAGGATATATATGTATACTCCAACCGGCCTGTATATCAAGGGAGGTTATCCATGTGACCAGTTGTTTATTAACTCCCCTTGACTGAAAGGTGTTCCTGTAGGCAACAAATTGTAAAATCAATTTAATAATCAATATACATTTCAGATATTGTATAGTAATAATTTATCTCAGTACAGAACGTTTATCGAATACGCCTTTTAATATGTCTTTAGTATGTGTATTTTCCGACCAGAATAGTCTTGCAATAACTTAATACATTTTGAATTATTTGACTAACTCGGTTATACAACAATAGGTTGTTATTGTGCTCCCGAGTAAATCTTTCTGTAGTCTTACAATGTATATGTAAATAAATAAACAAATTGCTTATGGATAACAACTTCTAGTTTATTCAGGACGACGTTTCGATACAGGTACTAGTATCGTTCTCAAGTCAATGACATCAATAAGTAAATAATCAGTATATATACAGTTCCTTGAGTAAATGTCAATAGGATGATAACAATAGTATTATACTAGGTGAGACATTTATAATAGGACAGGATTAGACTGTGGAGATGGCTGGATTAATTAACAAGGTGGATTAATTAACAAGGTGGGCTTCTAGGCACGATGGGGTTCCTGGATTAGAAGGTCATAGGCGCTGGGGATGAATAGGCCCTGGTCTCTGTTGTATATGTACATGACGGCGCAGTTTCTGTCAATATAATTTGAATGTATTGTTTTCCCCATATACCACTGGAAGTGGTCTGGGTGTAATAAAGTGAATTGAATTGAAATCGACTTAATTTCAACAAAGTCACCAAAAAACGGCTGAACCGAGCGCCTAGAGACTCTGGCATACATGCTACTTGAAACAAGCCGATAAAGGCGACTTGGCCCGTAAAAATAAATATTGAGGGCACGAACCAATCAAACTCGCCAAATTTGCAAGAAACGGATATGAACAGGAAATGCAAATATCCATATATTATAGGGCCCAAAATACATTATATTGTGTTTTGGAAGTCGAAAATGACATCCCGTGACATGGAAACGCTACCAGATCGCGTTGTATCTCTGCGACGAATATAGATACAGGTCACGTGGATTTTCAAGAATGAATTCTTTGAGCTAAAACGTTTCTGATTATGATAATCCGAAAGTTCAGATTATTTTTCTTTTCCAGCGTGCATGAATTAGTGCTCATACGAAGCCCGCTTCCCTCCGCAGGTTCTGACTACAATGCAGACATTTCTTACCTTTTTCCTATCCTATACAATGGCGTTGTTGATAAGTGTAAAGGAGACGATATCTGTTTCCGATCTATTAACCTAGCTAGGACAGTTTTCCTGATTTGCAACTCAGATAAGACATATTTCCTGAAGATAAACACGGTCGATTCTTGGGACATCCTTATTTTTCACACCGGCTGTCTGTTTACAGTGAGTCAAAGACCGCTTCAATATATATATTTGTTTACTATAAATCTTTAGGTTGTGAAGATATTCAAATTTAAACAAAATAACTTTCAAAAATCAGCCTTCTCTTTTAAATGGCTATTTTAATAAAGATATTAAACTTTTCGTATCTTACATCATCATTTCCTATAGGAGACAACTCCAACAGGAAATCCGTGTCTCAGTTTTGTCAATTTTGGTGTAGTTCTTTTTCCATTGCCATTTAATTCAACCTAAAAGTTCAAAACTGTGGGTTGCTCGATTCTGTGAAGAAATATCACATTAAATGTCAATAGAATGAGAAATAGACAAAATTGATAAAAATGAGACACTGATTTTCTGTTCGAGTTCATCAGAAAATGATAAAGTAAGTTACGATAAGTTGAATACTTGTTTGAAAATAGCGTATAAAAATTAAAAATTGAATTAAATTTATTTTAAATCCAAATATCTTCAGAACATTCAGGTATACGGTTCACAAACTTACATATTGGAATCCTCAAGGAATGTGCTTTCAAGAAATATACAAATTACCATAGCTGTGTTGCATACTTTCAGCTGAATAGAGACAAGTTCTATAGTTGTGTAAAACAGCAAGAACAGATTCATCATCTGCGTCTCTCATGAACTTTTCGATCTCCGCTTCTCTAGATAATTCATATCTGAAAGCACGTCTTGTTGCTCCTGTTGATCTCGTATGTCCCACCAATTGGTTTGTAAATATCTGCGATTATACATTTTTTTGCCTTTAAAATAATGTACCTACATGTACTTGCAGGTTATTTGTTTATTCGATTGTACAGACAGACGAGACTTTGTCCTGTAATCTATCACCCGCCCTGTGAAATGGAGTCTCCCGAGCGAACACCTGTGCGTGTCAAGATCACGGATGTAGATTTCATACGTCATAATGTTCTTAACCGTGCTAAATCGTGTAATAATTGCACGGTTATCAGTGTGTAATAGGTGTAAGTGTTATAGAATGCAACCAATCTTAATAAATTAATATCCTATCAATGCTCCCCAATCGTATATGTCGCTATGTAGGATCTTACTGATTTCAAGTGAATTTTGTGTTCGGAGCGCCCAGTTCATGAATATTTAATATAGTCTTATGACATCACGACCGCATTTTAACTACTTTACGTGAGTCGGGCAGGGGTGATAGGGTCATGGACTCTGCGTTAACTCAAGGCTACTCCAAGGACGAGTCCATAATTCTACCCCGCATTATGGTGCCAACCTGGCGGGAGGGCGGCAACATCAGAAGATTCCCCCATAGCTTGGCGTGTGCTTCGGCTGAGCCAACCAGAAAGCACTTGTCATTACGTTCCCTTCAAAGTACTATGAAAACCTCTCGGGATTGGTCAACACGGGCGTTACTGCAAGCCGGTTAGATCCTGCAAGCGACATATCCAAATGGGGAAGCAGTTAGGATTTAATTTTAATTAGATTGAGAATGCAACTTTTTCCAGAATTCAAATCCTACACAGAAGTCACATCATATCCCCTTTGCTTTGACTTCAAATAATTGCATTAGCACCAAATTCAAAGAAAACATAATATGCATAGGCATAGGCCAGTTCCCAGCAATAGAGAAGCGGTCAACATTATTTCAATGATGCCGGCAAGACATCGTGATGAGTGTGTTTAGTGGAGGCGCTTGGTGGTATAGCCTTGTTTTATAGGATTCTTCAATAATATTTTGTGACGTTGATTATAGTCGTCACGTGTAACACAGGATCTATAGCAAATGCTATTAAGGGCGATATGTATACGCCATACGCAATATTAATAACCATGACATAGGGATAGTCTAAGATGTCGAAATTGTAATCATCTGTAATGTGATCTACTGTCGTAAAGTCGACGAAGGACAAAAATGCATATCGCCAGATCGCGGATTTAACTACATTTCGCCAATCGCACTCGTACAGAAACAGAAGAAAATAAACTCGTTGTAATTCCCATGGAGTAATCAGTTAGTCACATCGCAGATTGTACCGGATGAAATCTATCATTACTTACACATAACAGCTATGAAACGAAATATCAGAATCGCTAGTTGACCGACTTCCTCAAGTACCTACATCCGTCTGTCTAAATTTCTAAATACAAGTGGAATCTGCTTTAGAGTATACACACGTATCGTATATTTCAGTTTAGCCCGGCATTGCTATTTGGTTAACACAATGCGTTATCCGCTCTGCCTCGTTGCTGTTGGTATATTGGTGGTTTCTCTGTCGGCTGGGTATGACACTGGCCCATCTGGCACTCGGGAAAGGCGATCAGAAGGAACATTCAATCTGATGAATATTCGAACAGAAAATTTGAAACTTAGTCTACGACAAGAACAGGACAGAAATAACAAGCTACAGACTAAGCTATTGAATATTATGGAGCGACTGGAGCGGATGGAGAATGGTCAAGCCGAATGCCGTTGTCCCACTGAGAAGGTAAGCGGAGTATCCTCCATCTCTGAAACACGGTTAGCTAATATTGAAAGAGACTTGTACCGGGAGAAGACTAGTAAACATAATCTGGAAAATGCGATTGACTCTCTTAAAACTAGTCAAGGTGATCACCATATAAAAATGAGTATGTTGGACGAGACGTTTCTCGAATTAAAGTCCAATTTGTCTAATATGGCGTCCGTCTGTGAGAAGGCAAGTGTAGATGGCACACGGGGACTTGACAAACACGAGAACATTTCGAAAGACAATGGCGATGGAAACAAAGAGAGAGTTTGTCCTCGAAAATTCGTGAAACTCGAAACAGGGTGTTACTATTTTCGAACACAGAAACAGCAATTGGGCCACGCTTCAGCCCAAAGAAAATGCAAGAGAAAAAACTCGAGGCTCGTGTCGGTAGAAACCGTGGAGGAAAGGGCCGCTATTCAAGAATATTTGCAGAGGCTGCACCGTGAAACAAAGCTAAACATAGCTAACGGATATCTTACGAGCGGCAGGAAAATATCTGGAGAGTGGAGATGGTTCGGGAATAATCAAGAAAGTGAAATGATCCCACTGGACGTTTTGGAGAATTGGGGACCGGGTGAACCAGGACGGGATGTCGGCTCAGTCCCGAATGACTGTCTATCATTTTGGCCAATGTACCGGTTCAAATGGGCCCATGTCCACTGCACCTTTGCTCAACGACAGTTTGTATGCGAAAAATAATGTTTCATCCTTCTGAGAGCATCTTCATTCCGAAACAATATTCCGATTTCGAAACTGAATTTATCCATGTTCCACACAATGCTCTAATGTGTGCTAATACACCATAGACAAACGTTTCGTTCTTGGGCTTCAAAGAGTTCAAAGAGTGATTTAACAGCGGATTTTGGGACTACATCTCTCGCAAAACTGTAAAATTGGATGTCAGAAGCCGAGTAACTATTATCTAGAAATATCTTGAGTGTACAGCAATGTTTGTTTGAGCCACATATTCCACGGAAGATTCTATCCGCCAGAAAGGTTGCTGCTTTCTTGATGGGACGAAAACTATTTTAATATACCCAGGATACTTAACGCTGTACTCAATTTTATATGGAGTGATTCAAAGCACAGCTCCCAAGCAATCAGTAGTTATTTGCTATCATTTTGAATAAAGACGATGAACAGAAGCTGCAGGTAACACAACCAGACTGCTCAAGAGAGTGCGATGAATTCAGAATCAAATTTAAATCTCGCATTATTCTCATTCTATATGACGTAAGAATATATATGTCATAGTACTGGGGCAAGTTCAACGATATTATCTGTCGTAATATGGAGAAATTCAAGGTGAAAATTCAGATTCGCACACTTTTCAAGCAATATTTGGCAGAAAACAGATATTTTTGCTCTAGATTTTGGTCGTCAATTGGAGTGTTGTTGTAGTTTTGACAAGATTGGTGTCGCCCTAAAAAATCTTGAATTAAAAAGGCACAGAAAGCTGGAAATTCACACTCATCATTTACTTTTGTCCTGGTGCACTACTGACGCAAATCTGGTGAATATACACATGTATGTAAAAAACAAATTAAGGGTACTGAGCCCTCCTGCGCACACTTTTACATGCCCTCTAATACAGCTAGAAGTGTGCCACATAGCAAGGGAAATGTGTATATTTCTTGAAATCACATGCCTCGAGGATTTTAAATATATAAGTTTGTTCATTGTAAACCTGTATGTTTTAAAGATATTTGGATTATAAATCAATTTAATTTTAATTTTTTAAATGTTATTTTCAAAAAAGTATTCAACTTATCGTAACTTATTTCATCATTTCCTGTAGAAGACAACGCCAACAGAAAATCGGTGTCTCAGTTTTATCAATTTTCGTCTAGTTCTCTTTCTATTGACATTTGATGAAATATTTCTTCACAGAGTCGAGCAACTCACAGATTTGAACTTTGAAGTTGAATTAGATGTCAATAGAATAAGAACTAGACCCAAATTGACAAAAACTGAGACAGGATAGTTTACGATGTCTCAATTGTAATCGTCTCTATTGTTGTGAATTCGATGAGGGAGAAAAATACATTTTCCCAAACGCGAAATTAAATACATTTCGCCCGAACGCAGTCATATAGAAACGGAAGAAAATAGACTCGTCGTAATTATAATCAGTTGGTCACGTCGCCAACTGTAACGGATACATTCTAGCATTACTCACACATCGGAGCTATGAAAAAAGATATCAGAATCGCCACTAGACCGACTTTCTCAAGTATCTTCATCCTCATGTCTAAATTTCTAAATACAAGCGAACACTGCTTTACAGTTTACACACATATCGCATATTTCAGTTTTGCCCAGTCTTGCTATTTGGTTAACACCATGCCTTATCCGCTCTATCTTGTTGTTGTTGGTATATTGATGATTTCGTTGTCGGCTGGGTATCACAAAGGCCCATCTGCCACTCGGGAAAGGCGATCAGAACGAACACTCAGTCTGATGACTGTTTGAATAGAAAAGTTGGAACTTAGTCTACGACAAGAACAGGAGAGAAATAACAAGTTACAGACTAAGCTATTGAATATTATGGAACGACTGGAGAGGATGGAGACTGGTCCTGCCGAATGCCGTTGTCCCACTGAGAAGGTAAGCGGAGTATCCTCCATCTCTGATACACGGCTAGCTAATATTGAGAGAGGCTTGTACCGGGAGAAGACTAGTAGACATAATCTAGAAAATGTGATTGACTCTCTTAAAACTAGTCAACGAGATCAACACATAACAATGAGTATTTTAGACGAGACGTTCCTCGCGTTAAAGGCCAATTTGTCGGACATGGCGACCGTCTGTGAGAAGGCAAGTGCAGATGGCACACGGGGACGTGACAAACACGAGAACATTTCGAAAGACAATGTCGATGGAAACAAACATAGAGTTTGTCCGCCAAACTTGTGAAACTGGAAACAGGGTGTTATTATTTTCAAACGCATGAACAGCTATTGATCCACGATTCAGGTCAAAGGAAATGCAAAAGAAAAAACGCAAGTCCCGTGTCGGTGGAAACCGAGGCGGAAAGGGTCGCTATTGAAAAATATTTGCGGAATATATACGGCGAAATAAGGCAAAACATAGATAACGGATTTCTTACGAGTGACAAGAAAATATCTGGAGAGTGGAAATAGTTCGGGAATAACCACCAAGAGCTAATTACCCCAGATGACGTTTTGGAAAATTGGGTACCGGGTGAACCGAACGGTCAAGACTGTCTATCATTTTGGCCAGACTACCGGTTCAAATGTGCCGATGTCTTGTGCGGATCTTGTCCACGACAATTTGTATGCGAAAAATAATGTTCCATCCTTCTGAAAGCATCTTCATTCCGAAACAATATTCCGATTTCAAAGCTGAACTTATCCATGGTCCGCACAATGCTTAATATGTAGCACAACAGTTTCGTTCTTTGGCTGTTGAAATCTTCAATGAGTTCGCAGGGTGATTTAACAGCGGATTTCCTTCGAGGCTCATAGTTGATATCTCATGCTGGAACTATATCTCATGCAACACTGTGAAATTGCGTGCTAGAAGCTTGGTAACTATTAACTAGAATTTTTCTTAGTCTAAGCAAATTGTGTTCGAGCCACACATTCCAAAGAACATTATATCCGCCAGAAAGGTTGCTGCTTTATTGATAGAACGAAAACTATTTTAATATACCCACGATACTTAGCGCTGTACTCAATTTTATATGGACTGATTCCAAGCACAGCTCCCAAGCAGTCAGTAGTTATTTGTTATCATTTTGAATAAAGACGATGAACAGAAGCTGCAGGTAACATAACCAGACTGCTCAAGAGAGAGCGATGCCTTCGGAATTAAATTTAAATATTGCATTATTCTCATTCTATATGACGTAAGAATATATCTAATTCATAGTACTGGGACAAGTTCAAGGATATTATCTGTCGTAATATGGAGAAATGCAAGGTGGAAATTTAGATTCGCATACTTTTATAAGCAATATTTGGCGGAATACATATTTTTGCTGTAGATTTTGGTCGTCAATTGGAGGGATGTTGTAGTTTTAACAAGATTGGTGCCGCCCTAAAAAAATCTTGAATTAAAAAGTCACAGAAAGCTGAAATTTCACAGTCATCATTTACTTCGTCCTGGTGCCCTACTGACGCAAATCTGGTTAATATATATGAAAAACAAATTAAGGGTACTGAGCCCTCCTGCACACACTTTTATACACCCTCTAAAACAGTTAAAAGTGTGCCACATAGCAATGGTAATGTATATATTTCTTGAAATCACATTTCTTGAGAATTTTAAATACATAGGTTTGTTTACTGTAAATCTGTGTTTTAAAGATATTTGAATTTTAAATCAATTTAATTTTAATTCCTTAAATGTTATTTTCAAAAAAAGTATTCAACTTATCGTAACTTACTTCATCATTTCCTGTAGAAGACAACTCCAACAGAAAATTCGTGTCTCGGTTTTATCAATTTTGGTCTAGTTCTCTTTCTATTGACATTTAATGAAATATTTCTTCACAGAATCGAGCAACTCACAGATCTAGGCTTTGAAGTTGAATTAAATGTCAATAGAATAAGAACTAGACAAAAATTGACAAAACTGAGACAGGGATTCCTGTGATGCAAGTGATGATAAGCTGAATATTTTTTTGATATTATTTTTTTATTATATTTTCTTAAATGTTTTTCTCTTTCATGTTAACCCTATCTGGCCAGGGCTTTTGGAGGGAGGGACCGAAATGACCGTTCCAATTACTTTTTTGACCTCTTGGGCTATATTAACCACAATACCGTTGGGTCAAGCTCTACCAAAAAAATCTAAGATGGCCACTTTGATGAAGTCACCTTCAAAAACGGCATTTTTTGTTCGATTTTTCGGTCAAATTTGTATTTATGCAATTTCTCCGCAAAAAGTACATGATAAATTAGTAAATGTTAATGTGATATTAAATAAAATAGTTTCATGGCACGACTTTGAATGGGCTCTAAGGTAATACAACTTGGAAAAAGATGCAATACCCCATACATTAGAATAATGCGACAAATGTCGCGAGATAAAACATAAGTAAAATAATTTCCTAGCATCTTCATTCATCCAGCCAATTTCTACGTTCCCACTTCGAACCTGCCTTGATTTATCTGACCCCTTCAGTGTTCAAAATCCGAAGTGTAAATTTCACCTACTAACGACAGAAGAACCAATCAGAACGTACACATCGATTGCGAGTGAAGTCACGTAGAGTGACATCATCTTCTATTAGCGGCGTCTTTCCTCCTAATAAGGTGCCCACTATTTAGGTCAGCCAATCAATAACGCTCTTATGCGACCCATTTCAAATTTCAAATGTTTTCGAGGTCAGTGACGTCTCGTGTCTATTTATAAGTTATTTGAACATTGAAGGGGTCCAGATATATCAAGGGAAGTTCGAAGTGGGAACGTAGAAATTGACTGGATCAAATGAAGATGGTAAAGATGAACACTTTCTAATCCTAGCAAAAATGGATCTTTCTAATTCTCTATTAGTTTGACATGCTCGGACCAGTCCAGATTTTTGTTAATGACAACATCAATTAAGGAAATTGCTAATCGCTTAAAGCGATTTATCGGGAGCATGTATGGTAGTATCATCAGCAAAAGTGGTAAACACATATTTTAAATGTAGTGACAAATCATTTGAGTAGATTATGAATAGAAGAGGACGGAAGATAGGCCCTTGAGAGAATCAACATCAACATTGACATCAAAATAGGTTCTCTTAAAATCTACAAATTGTTTCCGCATATGTAAGTCTGATCGAAAATAGGAATAGATTGATCAGTGCTATCATAAAATTTAAGTTTGGTTAACAATTTGCTGTGATTAACAAGGCCTTGCTAAGGTTGAGAAAAATGGCACCGACAACATTTCCTTTATATCATTAAGCTAAGAGTTAATTAAGGTTGATAAAGCTGCTTCACAAGGGTGACCCGAACACAGAAAGTACATTGTGAAACCGAGAACAAATACTTGAAATTGGTTTGAGTTCACAAATATTTGAAATTATTATTTTTTTATTTCCAAAACTTAACCATTTTTATTAACCCTCGTGACTGAAGGTTCCTGGAGAATTTTATTTTGCATATTGTATTTATTGCCTCTCTGACTGTATGTCCGCACCGATATTCCCAAAAGCACTTAAGGAGAGCTAGCCCCTTAGAGGCAGTTTTTGCAATCCCATGAAAATTTGTCGTCTGTATCAATAAATATACAAGATAACCATAATAAACTATATATTTTATGAAAGCACACATCATAGGGATTCCAACTGTATGATTTCTATAACTGACGCTGCTACTGTGTAGAAAATATTCCAATTTAAAAAAATTAAAATGAAAACAATAGCGTCCATTTTTCAATTGCAATTTTATGAAAACTGTTGGTCTTGTTTCAACTTTGAAGGTATGCCTTGGTAGGAGACAATTCGAACTAGTAAACCTGATCTCATTTTTTTCAATTTTTGCCTGGTTTTGTTTTCATAGCGATTTTACTAAAATGAATTGAAAAAAATGCTTTCCTGATTTGCAACTCAGATAAGACATATTTGTTAAAGATAAACACGGTGGATTCTTGGTACATCCTTACTTTTTGCACCGCCAGTCTGATTAATATGAGTCAGGGAGCGCTTCAGCCTTGTTCCCATAATAGTTCACTAGATCGAAGAAATGGGAGCTGTAACTGGACTCTCATATCGGTACATCAAAGAAAAAGAAATTCTCCAACCATAGGGATCCATCACAACATCGATCTCTGTAGCTTCAACCGACCTGAGGACAAAGGTCACAGGTCACCGATCTGGTCAGAGGAAGTTTTGGCCTCAAAACTGTGCCAGTCACCAAGACAAACATTTCCACAGTGGGTATACATGTAGCTGGGGTGTTGGTCGCCCTAGATTTATCTGTACATACCTGCGAATTTCACCATGTTATCTAATCAGTTTGTTTGCCAAAATAATGAAAACTAAATTTGCTATACTAAGAATCAAAGAATATTAATACATGTCCATGTATATGTAGAGAAGCCTCAATGGACTTCATTATCTCCCCTTATAGCGTCTCCTATCAGCAAGTCGTACAGATAAGTAAGAGGTGGGAAAAGTTGACGACGTCTGCCGACTAAAAAGCATCGATATGATTCCAGAGGCAAGCCTCTCTCGGCATTTCGCATTCAGACTAGAATATGTAGGATTCTAGGACGCAGCCTTGGCGAATGCTGAGTCCTTACACGGGGAATACCTCAAGCGTTGTGAACGTTATTTGAAGCAGAAACTTTAAATCACATTGAAAAACTAACTGAGGACATACACCAGATCTATCCAACAACTGCAGTCCACAGAGTAGGTTTCCGAAAATATATGTTTTTGGCATCATAAGAACAACCACCCCAGAAACGACACTGACATAAATCTGATGTTAAAATCCGGTTCATACTGCAACTTTTTGCAGAATTCAAATCCTTCACAAAGTCACATCATATCCGCTTTCCTTTGAATTCGAATAATCGCATTAACACTAAATTCAAAGAAAAACATAGTATACACAAGCATAGGTCAGTTTCCTACAATAGAGAAGCGGTCAACAGTATTCAATGATGCCGGCAAGATATCGTGATGTTTCAAAACTCTCAAATCAGTTTTGATGCTCAAAAGAGATGATTACAATTTCGACATCGTAAACTATCCCTTTCTGGACAGTAATATTCCAGTGGGATCTGCATATGGCGTATACATATCTCGCTTAGTAGCATTTGCTAGATCCTGTGTTAAATGTGACGATTTTAATCAACGTCACAAAACATTGTTGCAGAAACTTATAAAACGGGGCTATTCCACCGAGCGCCTCCACTTGAAGTTTCTCAAATTTGGCGATACATATCGCATGCTGATAGCAAAATACGAACGTAGCGTGCATGATCTATGGCGCTACGCTTCGTAACTTGTGTCTAATTCCGCTTAACCCGGGGCTAGGGGCCGTATGAACCCATGTACTTCAGGTTCCTCATGGTACTCATATGAACAGTCACAATCAAAGCGTGACAGAGATACATCATTCTTTAGATGACAACTTCACAACGAATATTATGGATTAAGAATACTGATCAGCGATACGGATTCGATATTTTTGGAACTTCATGATGTCTTGCCGGCATCATTGAAAAGTTAAGTGACGAAGAGGCATTTTTCTTCCTCCTCCAACACACGGAAGTGGTTAAATTTACTGCCAGAAGCTGCTATAAGATCCTGTTGAGACGTCGAAATTTTAATTATGTTTAACATGCATGTATCATCTCTCATAACTCTTGTTGAGTGGTGCACATATAGAACTGTTTCTATTTTATATATTTTTGTATATGTGCGGTGAGATGTAAATAAAAATTTACTACTTTTACTACTACTTGAAAACTGTTGACCGCTTCTCTCTTGCAGGAAACAAACCTATGTTTATGTATACTATGATTGTCTTTTTGAATCTGGTGCTAATAATGTTATATGGAATATGGGATAGGTCTTTGGATTATGGACGCGGATATTCTCCAATGGACGACGGCTGAATTATGAATGACAGACTAGACGCTTGTAATTCTAAATCCATGTCATTTGCGTTGTAAATTCGTTATCTAGAGTATAATTTATGTCAGTCACGCTTTGATTGTGACTGTTCATAGGAACATCATGTGCATCTTAATGTATATAACTTCATAAACGATCATATTTTGCTATCAGAATGCGCTATTTATCTCCAAAGTTGAGAAACTTGATTGAGTGTAGTGGAGGCGCTTGGTGCTATAGCACTGTTTTATAAGTTTCTTCAATAATATTGACGTTGATTATAATTGTCACATTTAACACAGGATCTAGCAAATGCTGTTAAGCGAGATATGTGTACGCCATATGCGTTTTCTACTGGAATATTACTAGCTATCACAGAGGGATAGTTTAAGATGTCTAAATTGTAATCATCTCTATTGTCGTGAAGTCGACAAGAGGGAAAAATACATTTTCCCCCCGAACGCGAAATTAAATACTTTTCGCCAGAACGCAGTCGTACAGAAACGAAAGAAAATAGACTCGTCGTAATTTGCATGGAGTAATCAGTTGGTCACATCGCCAACTGTACTGGACAAATTCATCACTCGTCATTGTGACACACATCACAACTATGAAACGAGATATCAGAATCGCCATTTGACCGACTTTCTTAAGTACCTGCATTAAGTCTGTCTACATTTCTAAATACAAGCAGAAACTGCTTCACAGTATACACACGTATCGTATATTTCAGTTTTGTCCAGCCTTGCTATTTGGTTAACACCATGCGTTATCCGCTCTGCCACGTTGCTATTAGTATATTGATGATTTCGTTGTCGGCTGGGTATGACAATGGCCCATCTGCCACTCGGGAAAGGCGATCAGAACGAACACCCAGTCTGATGACTATTCGAATAGAAAAGTTGGAACTTAGTCTGCAACAGGAACAGGACAGAAATAACAAGTTACAGACTAAGCTATTGAATATTATGGAACGACTGGAGAGGATGGGAATTGAACCTGCACAATGCCGTTGTTCCCCTGAGAAGGTAAGCGGAGTATCCTCCATCTCTGAAACACGGTTAGCTAATATTGAGGGAGGCATGTACCAGGAAAAGACTAATAGGCATAATCTGGAAAATGTGATTGACTCTTTTAAAACTAGTCAACGAAATCATCACATAAAAATGAGTATTTTCGACGAGACATTGCTCGAGTTAAAGGCCAATTTGTCGGGCATGGTGTCCGTCTGTGAGAAGGCAAGTGTAGATGACACACGGGGACGTGACAAACACAAGAACATTTCGAAAGACAATGGCGATGGAAACAGACAGAGAATTTGTCCGCCAAACTTCGTGAAACTAGAAACAGGGTGTTACTACTTTCAAACACACAAACAGCGATTGAGCTAGGACTTAGCCTGAACAGAATGCAAAAGAAAAAACGCGAGTCTCGTGTCGGTAGAAACCGTGGAGGAAAGGGCCGCTATTCAACAATATTTGCAGAGACCATACTGTGACCTGAAAATGGAAAACATACTTAACGGTTTTCTGACCAGCGGCAAGAAGATATCTGGAGAGTGGAAATGGTTCCGGAATAATAACCAGGAGCAAATTATCCCAGTGAACGTTTTGAAGAATTGGGGACCGAGAGAACCGGGCGATCAAGACTGTCTAGCATTTTGACCAAAGCACGGGTTCAATGGGCCGATGTCGTCTGCGGATCTTTTCAGCGACAGTTTGTATGCGAAAATTAATTTTTCATCCTTCTGAAAGCATCTTTATTCCGAAACAATATTCCGATTTCAAAGCTGAATTTATCCATGATCCACACAATGTTCTAATGTGTGCTAATATATCATAGACAACAGCTTCGATCTTTGGCTGCTGAAATCTTCAAAGAATTCAAAGAGTGATTTAACGGTGGATTTCCTTCGAGGCTCATAGTTGAAATCTCATGCTGGAACTACATATCATGCAACACTATGAAATTGCATGTTACAAGCTGGGTAACTATTAGCTAGAATTTTTCTTAGTCTAAACAATTTGTGTTCGAGCCACATATTTCAGAGAAGATTATATCCATCAGAAAGGTTGCTGCTTTCTTGATAGAACGAAAACTATTTTAATATACCCAGGATACTTAGCGCTGTGCTCAATTTTATATGGATTGATTCCAAGCACAGCTCCCAAGCAATCAGTAGTTATTTGCTATCATTTTCAATGAAGACGATGAACAGAAGCTGCAGGTAACATAACCAGACTGGTGCGATGCCTTCAGAATTAAATTTAAATCTTCCATTATTCTCATTCTATATGACGTACGAAGATATCTAATTCATAGTACTGGGACAAGTTCAAGGATATTATCTGTCGTAATATGGAGAAATGCAAGGTGAAAATTTAGATTCGCACACTTTTCAAAGCAATATTTGGCGGAAAATAGATATTTTTTACTCCAGATGTTGGTCGTCAATTGGAGGGATGTTGTAGTTTTAACAAGATTGGTGTCGTCCTAAATTAAAAAGTCACATAAAGGTGAAATTTCACACTCATCATTTACTTTGTCCTGGTGCACTACTGACGCAAATCTGGTGAATATATATGAAAAAGAAATTAAGGCTACTGAGCCCTCCTGCACGCACTTTTACATGCCCTCTTAAACAGCTAAAAGTATGCCACATAGCAATGGAAACGTATATATTCCTTGAAATCACGTCTTGAGGATTTTTAATATATGTTTTTCACTGTAAACCTGTATGTTTTGAAGATATTCGGATTTTAAATCAGTTTAATTTTGATTTTTTAGATGTTATTTTCAAAAATGTATTCAACTCATCGTAACTTCAACATTTCCTGTAGAAGACAACTCCAACAGAAAATCCGTGTCTCTATTTTATCAATTTTGGTCTAGTCCCCTTTCTATTGACATTTAATGAAATATTTCTTCACAGAATCGAGCAACTCACAGATTTAAACTTTGAAGTTGAATTAAACATGAATTCCACCGTGACGAAATCACTGCTGCGAAGACTTTTTTTTATTCGAAGCATTGTACTCGGAAATTCCGTGGTCATACCCATGTAGTTTTATGCTTAGTTTGCTGTTCTATATGCCATCTGTTTACGGATCCATGAAAAGTCTACAGATGATCCAGCATTTTCATTAACTCATGCCTCGAAATGTTCGCGACGGAATCACTTGAAACGGACATGACTGTTGACTAGTGTTGCTTGTCTATTTTTTGGCTGCTCTGTTTCTATCTGATTATTCTTATATGACATCTCTTACTAACATACAGTACCCAAGGATGATCAGATTTGTTTCCTCGTGAGAAAAACGCGATTGGATCATCACAGGGGTTAAATCTATTCCGTGACGGAATCACCAAAACATCGTGATGGAATAACGAGTGCGCTTTTGAAATCTTCTCGATGAAAGAGCTTTATTACTTACACATTTTCTCCAAAAAAATATTCCATGGGTGAATTTATCACTTCTACTTATAAAATTAAAACTCTGAACTCCAGAGTTCTTCAGGTTCAAAAATAGCGGGAAAAATATTTCGCGATTAAAACACATCTTCTCTGTTATTGACGTGTCCCCGGAGATCATAGGAAGTGAATAGAAAACACAGCATGCTAATATATGGTCTACAAAAGAATGTGGATTGAGTTTATGTGAAAAAGGGCTGGTTTTAGCGATGTCCGCTTTTCCGTGGATTTCATGTAAATGTCAATAGAATAAGAATTAGACCAAAATTGACAAAACTGAGACAGGAATTCCTACTGGAGTTGTCTTCTACAGGAAATGATGATGTAAGTCATGATTAACAATGTTAATTTCAAGTCACTATTTCAAAATATGTCAGAAATAGCTATCCCTCATTATGGCGGATTGAAAGTTGATTTAATCTATAATTTGTGATGCTTCGGAAATTATTTCAAGCAACAATCTAGGTAAACTGAGTTTAAACTGCTGCTCAAAAATCTGAAAAGTCTTTGAATTTGACAGAACTAATTTTCTGGACTTGGTACTTGAAATTCCAGTTTCGTCTGTCCATCCTGGAAAGTGATTGAATTTTACCCTTGATAAATATAAATGTCCTTATTATGCTGTTGGTTAAGTTACTTCGTGTCCTTCGACTGCATTCATGTATTGGGAATGTAAGAAGTCTCTGTGTATCTAATGGTTGAACGGTACTGAAAGTTGATTTTCATCTTTGAAAGTCCTGGAAAACTATTTTTCAATAAGGGTGGGAGGGGCTTGTTAGTATTCTCCGAGATGCCGTAAATAGTCAATCACGACAAATTCCACGTTTTGAATTTGACATTGATTGGTGTTCGCCTTTACTGCTATTCACAATTTGTTATCTACGTCTGTTAGAAGATGTGTTAGACAATTCCTTGCGCGAACAATTCATCAGACCAGCGAAACTCGTGTTGCGTTCGGAGCAACCTTGGAGCAGGTCTGCCCGGACATGTCCGATGAGATGATATTTCCTGAGAATGAAATACATATATAACCATTTATACAGAAAGGGCGAAACATGTATTGATATTGACTTGTATGGAAAATTGTGTGATTTTGCACATGATAGCACATGTATGTTAACTAACAGAAACTTCTAATGGAATATCAAGATGGTCACAGGCGTTGAAAAGTGTCATTATTCCTCGATAAATCCTTCACCCCCGTTCCATAGTTCCACAGATCAAATTGCTGGACATGATACTAAATTCAATGAAAATTTCATTTGGGGAAATTTTGCATTGTATTCGGCAAGTATGCGAGAAGGTACGATCGGTTCATCTTTACTTAATCTTAGATAGATTACCTTTATTTAAAAACTCGATAAAACCTCTTTTCTTGAAGGTCAAGAGTGAAAAAAATAAAATATAACAATGGGAGAGAATTGTAAAAAGTGGAACGTAATAATTTAGATAAAATATTATAATAAAGTTATACCTATCGAATAAGCAAATTCTAATATATTAAATCGCAATATAAAATATCAAATAACAACGAATGACTTTAAAAATGTCGTGATGAATGTATCAATATGTAACCAAATTACTGGCACTCTTGTTAGACTAGAATTATAGATGTATATTAAAGATGTACATGTCTTAGTATATTAAGATATTCAACAAGAACTATCGGCTACAAATTCTAAAAATAAATCGTTAGTACATGCATTTTCAAAAACGCCGATGGCATCTGTTATTTTAAATTGTTGAAATCAGACGAACCGGTGATTTGGATTAAGCGCTTAAAAAACTCAGCCCTAGGAATACGCAATAAATGTTGAGTGGAAGATCTTTGGAATCTTGCTGGCACATAATTCTCAAACAAAGCCGATACATAAATCGGGGTTAAATTGTGAATAATTTTAAAAAGAAAGGTAAGTCTATTCACCTCCATCTTATATGCTAAAGGTAAACAGTTAAAGGGATCGAAATCTACTATAAGTTTCATGGCACGACTTTGAATGAGCTGTAAATTATACAACTTGGAAAAAGATGTAGTACCCAATTAATACATAAATACATACATAATGTCGCAAGATAAGATATTAGTAAAATAATTTCTTAGCAGGTAAACGTAAACACTTTCTAATCTTCGCGAAAATGTATAACTTTGGATTGGCCTAATTCTCTAGTAGTTTGACATGCTCGGACCAGTCCAGATTATCGTTAATGACAACACCAAGAAGTTTTTCCGACTGAAATGTATCTAAGATTGTGTTGCCAAGCGTTACATTTAAATTATTTCTGTCCAAATGACATCGCTTCTAACTGAGTGTAACAATCATAGCTTTCAAGGTCCTCGGTTTAGTTTTTCAAATTCCTCAGTCTAGCTTTTAATAGCAAGTTTTTTTCGTTTTTTTTTTCTTTCGTTATATATTTTTATTTCCAGACAGCTGTCAAAAGGAACAATAATAAACGCCAACAAAACATGGATTATACTTGGCTTGGTGCGTCACAAATCAATCCTACAATCGCCTGGGATTAACAGTGATTCAATTACAGTCGTCTCAACAATTTGGCGATGTATTCTCACACCAAGTGTCTACCACAAATACATATATGTGTTGCCATACAGCAAAAATAAATAACAGTAAACCAATGCTCCACAGCATATCTGAAACTTTTTCTGTCAGATTTCTGTTCATTTACTACATATATAAATGGGATACTGGGTTATATTGTTCTACGTCTAGGTGGTGTGTTGTACATATACATAATCTTATTCTACTAGACATTTAAGATTTTCCCATCGTTTTGTAAATTTATCCCACTCGCAGCCTGAAGAGAAGATTGCCTTCTCAGCACAGTAATATGAATTTAATACTCTCCTAAACCCGATAAGGTTTGGGAAAGTTCCTCTTGTTCTGTTTTGATATATATAAAGTTTAGCTAAAATAAGTACTGTATTTAGTGCTCTCTCGTTTGAATATATATGTCCGAATAACACAATCACGTATCTGGAACTAAAAGAATATTTTGTTTCGGATGCGCACCAATCAAAGAAGTCCTTCCAAAATCTCTTTGTATACGGACAACCAAAAAACAGGTGTTCTATTGTTTCATCTTCTGTTTTGCAAAATGTACATAGAGGAGAAGGAATATAATTTATCTTGAATAAGAAAGTATTCGTGGTCAAAATCCTATGGATTAGTTTGTATTGTAACCATCTTAAACGAGTATCTGTGGTACTTTTGAATGGAAGATTGTATATTTTTCTCCAAGTTTGTATATCATAATCAAATGTTGTTTTCCATTTGTCTTCTGCTGTAGGGGTAGCATACTTTTCGTCTACAAACTGCGAATAGAACGGTTCACAACCCTTTGAGAAACTCAAGAGATTTTTAATATGAAATGGGATCATCGGTGTTTGACATTTGATGGGTATGCAACTTCTATCTAAGGAGGACTTTACTGCATTGACAACACCTTGATATGTCAAGAAATTGACTTCTAGATTATACATTTGTTTAAAAGATATTATATCCATCCATTGTCCATTATTGTCCAGTAGATCATTTACCATCCGCACTCCTTTACTATACCAAGTTTTATAGAATATAGTTTTCGAATCGATACGTATTTTATCATTAAACCATATACATTGCGACATTGTATCTTCCAATGTTTTGGGATTTGTAATATTCATATAAGATGACCAGGCTTGAAAAACATCTCTCCAAAAAGGGTTGTGCACTGATTTACATACGGTACGAAGTTTTTCGGAGCCACGTTCTTCCAGCGAGGTTGAGCAGGGTACTTGCATATCGACCAAAGGTCTCAACTTGTTATTTCTAGACACTAAGCGCCGGAAAATACATATTTTTAAAGATTTTATGAATGCATCAATATCTGTAAGTTTTACACCCCCTTTATTATATTTCTGTACAATTTGTGTTCTTTTTATTTTATCGACAGAACCACCCCAAATAAATCTGTAGAAGATAGATTTTATATCTTTCATGAAGCTCTCTGGTGGATTTGGTAAAGTAAGAAATAGATTATTCAACTTAGGTATGATAATACTTTTCAAGACAGTCACTCTACCTAGGACGGTGAGCGATCGTTTTTGCCAATGCCCAATGCATCTTTTAATTTCTTTTAATTTTTCACTAAGATTTAGCGGTAAAATCTCTTCCAAGTTGGTTGAGAATGTGACCCCGAGCAGCTTAAAGGTTTCATTTCCCCAACAAAGGGAATGTTGTGTGTTGTGTGCAAAATTTCATTTTACATTTCTTCTTACTGCCAAACCACAACACCTGAGACTTTTTGTAATTGATATGTAGAGACGACATCTCACCGAAGACTGATAGGTCAGATAACACCGCAGAAAGAGAAGCCTCTGATCCATCCAATAAGAGCGTTGTGTCGTCCGCAAACAGACTGATCTTGTATTCCGTATCACCTATTGTAATGCCTTTTATACTATCATTATTTCTGATCATTAAAGAAAGTATTTCAGCACATAACACAAATAGATATGGCGAAAGAGGATCACCTTGACGACAGCCTCGTTTTACCTCGAAAAACGGGGAGAGGAACCCACATTGAAGTACAGAAGATGAAATGTCTTTATATAAAGTATTAATCCATCTTTTAATAGTTTGGCCAAAATTAAATAGCTCTAAGACTTTGTTAATAAAGTCCCATGATATTGTATCAAAGGCTTTTTCGAAGTCAATTATAAACAGCATACCGGGAAGATTATTTGCCTCGGCTATGTTCAGTATATCATACACTAGCCTTATGTTATCCCCAATAAAACGACCTTTAATAAAACCAGTTTGCTCTTCACTAATTAGGACCCCCAGATTTTCCTTAATTCTTTCTTGTTGCCAATTTGCCAAAAATTCTCTGGGTGTATTCCCTTTTGGCAGGCAGGTTATGATTCCTTGTCTTTGCGTTATCGACATCGTTCCACTTTCAAATCCGAAGTTTATACTCTTTACCAGGTAAGTACCAAGATCCCTCCAAAAGAATTTGAAAAACTCGGCGGTGAACCCGTCCGATCCTGGAGATTAATTCTGTTTGAGACGTTTAAGGGCCGCCAAAACTTCCTCATGTGTGACTGGACCCTCAATTGACTGCTTCGCTTCTTCTGTAAGCGTACTGAAGGTGCCCAAATTTAAATCGGGTAATTCGACATCATTAGTTAATCGACTACAACAGAGATTTTTGTAGAAGTTTCCTACTGCTTTAAGTATTTACTTTTGGTCTGTTATATTTCTGTTTTCATCTTGGATTTTTGGAATGGTTTTGTTTATATAGTTTCTTTTTTCTAGCGAGCAGAAGTGTTTTGCTGGTTTCTCACCATCTTTTATCCATTTTGCTCTAGATCGAACCATAATGCCCTCCATTTTTGTTCTCCTTAACCCTTATAAAAATGTACCATGGTGTACCATGGATTATGTCCCAAAGTACCGTGGTACACCATGGTACAGCCTGGTACAGGCATGGTACAACCTGGTACAGGTATGGTACAGCATGGTACAGGCATGGTACACCATGGTAAATCTATTGTATTACCATGGTACATGCATGGTAAATCCATGGTACAATGTCCCAAAGTACCATGGTACTTTCAGCATGGTACACCATGGTACATTTTTATAAGGGAAAACTTCTAGTTATTTCTGGGCATCGATCAATAATTGTAACTTTTCTGCTGACCCGTCTATGTTCACAGCAGTTTCTAATTTGGAATTTCTTTCTTCAATTTCACGTTCCTGTACTTCAGCTACTTTTTTTTCTTCTACTAGAATATTCTACTGTTTTCCCCCGTATTTCCACCAATAGAGTATCAAAAAAGAGCTGATCATCTACAGAGTTCTGAACAGAATTATATTGTTCAAAATTGCTGGCAATTACTTGCTTAATTTCTTTAATATAATCTATGTCTTTTAACAGCGAGTTATTAAATTTCCATAGTCCGCGTCCTCGTTCGAAGTCGTTAAATCTACATTCGAGAATGACGACAGAATGGTCGGTTTTATAGCCAGGAATAGTTCGATGATTGTCGACAAAGTTTAAAAATTCTTCATTTATTAAGAAGAAGTCAAGGCGTGCCTGTTTGAAAGGTCTTTTTTGTCTCCATGTAAACCTTCTTGCATCATCATGGATATATCGAAATACACCAGATAAATTATCGGATTCGATCATGTCAAGCACTACATTTCTTGCGTTAGGGTGGTTTACACGAAGATAGTTTTCTGTGTCTAAATTTGGATCTAACACTAGATTCCAGTCTCCACAGACGACACAAAACTCATTAGCGAAAGAATGAACACATTCCTTCACGGTGTTAAAAAAAGTTGGACTGTCCGTGTTCGGACCGTATATATTAACAAGTGTTATCCTCTGTTTGCCTATTACTAAATCAAGAGCTAAGAAATTTCCTTCTACATCTCTTTCTTCTTTCATTACTTTAAACTCAAAATTATCAGCGAATAATATTGCCGCACCTCTTGATTGGCTGTTGTTAGAACTAAAATAACATTCCCCATTCTAGTTTTATCTTTGATTCAGTTTCCTTGGTAAAATGTGTATCTTGCAGACAGAAGATTGAACATTTCTTCTTTTTAATGAATTCAAACAAATCGTTTCGATTGGTTGGATCAGCAAGGCCTCTACAATTCATAGACAAGAAATTAACTTTGCCCTCCATATGTTACATATTTTACATGCATGTACTTAGAGATGTCGGGTCCTAAACTGTACCCATTATCATGTTTATAGAGTATAATATATCCCACAGTACTTTCACACAACAATAGAAAAGTAAAAATATAAAAAAGACTCAATAAAGTAAACATTAATTGACAAACAGTTGCTAATAAATATACATAAAAAAAAATTAAACCTTCCGGCCTGCATGGAGGCCAAGTGCCCACATATACATTAAAGACCAGGGGCCCAGAGTTTAAAGAACAGGAGAAGTCGCCTGGACTACACACATGTTTGAAAGTGTAATACATGTATACTGTCTTCATGCTACATGTACCTCGATCACCAATCTGATTGTGGTCATATAATGAATACCCACTAAAGCAAATTTGATGTCACACTGTATGAAGCTCAGCAAATTAACATTTACGCTAATATAAAGACGATATTTTTCCCCACAATTTGGTACGTGCGAATTTTATGGAAATAAGAGCAGGTACAAATCGGTGCGCATGCACTAGCGCAAGATCTCTACTTTCATTTACAAACTAATGTAGTCCACAATTTCTTTATTTATCACGGGTGGATGTATTTTCCCGTTCCGCCAATAAACTTACTTTTCTAATGGATTTTACATATCTTTAACTGTTGTTTTCTAGGCAGAACATATCGTACAACCTCTGACGTTCAGACTTACAAGCCTTCATACTACCGGCACGCCTGCATAATATGACTAAAAGCAGCCACATGTACTATTTAGGCGTGTTTACGCTAATTACAGAATTCGCGTCGTATTGTATGACGAAAAAGCAGCCACATGTACTATTTAGGCGTGTTGACGCTGATTACAGATTTCGCGTCGTATTGTATGACGAAAAATTGGACGCTTGCACAGTGTAGTCTGTAAACTGAAATGGACACATATCGTCATTTGACGTTCAGCCGTCTCAGGAAAAGCTAGATTGAATAGCATTAATACCAAAACAAAATACGGCTGTCAATCTGGGCCAACATTCCTTGCTCAAATGCGAAAAACATGATCTTAGTACTAAAGTCTCAATCACATGGATGCCCTATATTATCCGAATTGAAATATAGATTATTGTATAGCATGCTTTTTATTACTATTTTATGTAATGTTGTATTTTTTTGGTACCATGTTTAAAATTATATTTATGCCTTTCAACAGAACATTATCGATCGCGCACAAAAAGACTTTACATTCCCCGGTTCTATTGGGAGTTTCGATGTTTTTCTGAAAGAACAAAAAACGTGCACAAAACACATCATTGTTCACAACTATAACCTACATGTATCGCGGAAAATACCAGTTACAAGACGGTCATTTCTAGGTGTATCACCGCGCCTCCACCGTATTTTCATGACAGGAGAAGTATAGAACACCCAGACTTTCTACGCATGTGTGCCCCAATACACAAGAGCATAGAGTAGGGCATGTTCTTATCGGCTGCAAAATACATGTAAACAAGAGACCACAGTATCATGGCTGTAGGATCATTCCAAGTCAGATTGTCACCGTTATATAAACTGGATTACCACACAACAAATATACCATGTTCCGGAGCAATGTGAGTATTTACAAGTTGCCAGATTGAAAAAGTGAATGTCATGACAGGACCCATTTTTTTGTTTTTGATTTAGTCCCTGGGTTTAATTATCTGGACCTACTTCATTTTTCTATATAGACTGTCCAGGGGTCGCCATCCTTTTTCTTCACGTCTAGTATCAGTTTTATTCCACTGACCCGGACTCGCGTTTTCCATTTCTGTTCTTGTCTCAATTGCCATGCTGTTTGGTTCAATGATGATCGGACGACCTTCAGTTTTGGAGGGAGATCTGTGCGAACCGAGATTTTCGAACAGAGCCCAAGACGTAGTCCCGGTCATCATATTTGACGAAAACTGCTATTATGCCAGGTGACAAGTTCGGATGAGAAGGAGATCCAGTACCAATCGTAATTTGGCCAAGTCGATGTACTGATATAAACTGCATTTGACCTACTCTATCCGCCTCTAATTTCATGTCATTTATCAAAAACTCACGAAAAATTTCTTCGGTTTTCTCGTCTGTGCGAACAGCTGGTATACCATATATCAACAGGTTCTTTTTCCGTTCATGTATTTGTGACAAGAGTAATTTTTTCCGAAGCTCGGTTATTTCTTGCAACAGTTTGTCGTTGATGCATGGAATGGTTTCTTTCTGTATTTCTGTTATTTACATCTGACGACGATACAGCTCACCAATCTCCAATGTACGAGTTGTCACAGCGAAACAGCTCACCAATTACCAGTATACGAGTTGTCAGAGCATTTCCATCATAGCTCTCTAGATTTGTATCTAATACCGCTTATGCCGGTGCTAGGGGCCGTGTAGTCATATCATCCAAGTTGCCACATGAACAGGTACAATAAAAGCGTACCTGAGATACAACACATATCACGAATCGTTAGATTCTTGGTATGTGCTTTAGAATAGGTTAACCAGAAGACTATTCTGTGAAGTCATGTGACGCAGTCAGTATGTCGGCACCTCTTCCCACTTCCCTTATATGTGTTGTAATTTATTCCTGTATATGGCGAGATTCTGCTGGTGGACGTTTCGTCCCCGAGGCCCGCCCCCTGTACAGACCTTTTGGTCTTTGATATATGTTGGCACTTGTGGGAAGTTGATGCTGGATCGACATCGGGCCTTACAGACTAGTCTTTTGTGTTAAATGCCGTCATTTACATCTGACGACGATACAGCTCACCAATCTCCAATGTACGAGTTGTCACAGCGAAACAGCTCACCAATTACCAGTATACGAGTTGTCAGAGCATTTCCATCATAGCTCTCTAGATTTGTATCTAATACCGCTTATGCCGGTGCTAGGGGCCGTGTGGTCATATCATCCAAGTTGCCACATGAACAGGTACAATAAAAGCGTACCTGAGATACAACACATATCACGAATCGTTAGATTCTTGGTATGTGCTTTAGAATAGGTTAACCAGAAGACTATTCTGTGAAGTCATGTGACGCAGTCAGTATGTCGGCACCTCTTCCCACTTCCCTTATATGTGTTGTGATTTATTCCTGTATATGGCGAGATTCTGCTGGTGGACGTTTCGTCCCCGAGGCCCGCCCCCTGTACAGACCTTTTTGGTCTTTGATATATGTTGGCACTTGTGGGAAGTTGATGCTGGGTCGACATCGGGCATTACAGACTAGTCTTTTGTGTTAAATGCCGTCATTTACATCTGACGACGATACAGCTCACCAATCTCCAATGTACGAGTTGTCACAGCGAAACAGCTCACCAATTACCAGTATACGAGTTGTCAGAGCATTTCCATCATAGCTCTAGATTTGTATCTAATACCGCTTATGCCGGTGCTAGGGGCCGTGTGGTCATATCATCCAAGTTGCCACATGAACAGGTACAATAAAAGCGTACCTGAGATACAACACATATCACGAATCGTTAGATTCTTGGTATGTGCTTTAGAATAGGTTAACCAGAAGACTATTCTGTGAAGTCATGTGACGCAGTCAGTATGTCGGCACCTCTTCCCACTTCCCTTATATGTGTTGTGATTTGATTGAATTCCTTCTTCTAGTGTGTCCACTCTCGAGGACAGGTTTCTCACCTCCGTTGTTATGCCTTCAATTGCCCGCAATGTCTCAGTTTTTGCTTCTTCAATTTTTTTGTCAATTTTTTCAGTGATATTTTTTTCCAGTTCAGCAAACAGAGCTTCTAGGTTTTCTGGAGTTGACATATCTGCTGTAAAATCTATCTCACCTTGTTCACACGTAGGCTGTTTATTTGAAAACCCGTTCCTGCCGGTCGAGATTGGCCCGTGCAGATTCTCTCTTTGTTCCCGTGCCGTTTTGCTCCTCAGAGCATAGCCGTTGCTTTTACATGTGTCTTTTTACCTCTTCCACTTTTTCTGCCACTCATTTAGTTTTTTGGTAAATCCCATGTAGGTCTCCAATCACCAAAGGCACTATGACATTATAATATACTGGGCCCCACGGAGCGAAGTTAAAACACGTCCTTCAGATCCGCCATGTTGACCGGAAGTCTTTTAATAGCAAGTTAAATTGGACAAACCATATTGACTATGTTTGTAAAAAAAGTAGCCAGAAATACAGGAATCATTAACCACATAAAAAAACTCAGTAAACGAAAGAACACTCCTCATTCTGTACTACTCCACAATCTCTCCGTATCTGTCGTACCGGTACTGTAACATCCTCTGGGGGAACACTAATACCACTCCTCATTCAGTACTACTCAATGATCTCTCCGTATCTATCGTACCGGTACTGTAACATCCTCTGGGGGAACACTAATACCACTCCTCATTCTGTACTACTCCATGTTCTCTCCGTATCTGTCGTATCGGTACTGTAACATCCTCTGGGGGAACACTAATACCACTCCTCATTCTGTACTACTTCATGATCTCTCCGTATCTATCTTACCGGTACTGTAACATCCTCTGGGGGAACACTAATACCACTCCTCATTCTGTACTACTCCATAATCTCTCCGTATCTATCGTACCGGTACTGCAACATCTTCTGGGGAACACTAATGCCACTCCTCATTCTGTACTACTCCATAATCTCTCCGTATCTATCGTACCGGTACTGCAACATCATCTGGGGGAACACTAATACCACTCCTCATGCTGTGCTACTCCACTCCATAATGACGAAATTCTCAACTGTAACTCAACACACATATTTCAGTAGAATGGAAATGAATACTGGCAAAGTGAAATTTCACATTGTTTTCCAAAATAAATTCCACTTATACCGGTATTATTTCAAAGCTGTTACTGCCCGAACACGCTTTCTATTTCGAATGAATTAGCTCCATTAAATCATTCAACCCCAGCCTCTCAAAATATGTGGTACAACACATGTAAGAGCCACAGAGCCACATGACTTCACAGTATAGTCTTCTGATAAACGTATTCTAAAGCACATACCAAGAATCTAACGCTTCGTGATATGTGTTGTATCTGAGGTACGTTTTTATTGTACCTGTTCATGTGGCAACTTTAATGACATGACCACACGGCCCCTAGCACCGGCATTAGAGAGCTGTGTCGCTGTGACAACTCTTACACTGGGGATTAGTGAGCTCTATCGTCGTCAGATGAAAATGACGGCATTTAACACAAAAGACTAGTCTGTAAGGCCCGATATCGACCCAGCATCAACTTTTCACAATGGCAACATATATCAAATATCAAAAGGTCTGCACAGGGGGCGGGCGTCGGGGACGAAACGTCCATTAGCAGAATCTCGCCATATACAGGTGAAAATTACAACACATTCTAGGGAAGTGGGAAGAGGTGCCGACATACTGACAGAGCCACATGACTTCACAGTATAGACTTCTGGTTAAAGTATTCTAGAGCACATACCAAGAATCTAACGCTCCGTGATATGTGTTGTATCTCAGGTACGCTTTTATTGTATCTGTTCATGTGACAACATTAATAACATGACCCCACGGCCCCTAGTACCGGCATAGGCGGTATTAGATAAAAATCTAGAGCGCTATGATGGAAATGCTCTGATAAATCGTATATTGGTAATTGGGTAGCTGTGTAGCTATCACAACTCGTACACTGGGGATCAATGAGCTTTATCGTCGTCAGATGAAAGTGGCGGTATTTAGCCGACGACATATTTTGAGAAACATCACAGAAACATGAGCACTATAAATAAGAAAGATTCAGAACTATGTATTTTGAAGTATGAACTCTATCTTGTACTGTGTTACTGGTTGACGGTTGACCCTCCGGGTCAAGCATTGGATCCCTAGGTTAAAACATAGATACATAAAAAGGGTGAAGACTCGAACTCTTCACCTTTTCTGGGTGACAATTATCACTCTTTGCTGGCTGTGTAGATACCTGTGCATTCGAGTTTAAATTACAAGCGTCTAGTCCGTCATTCAATATTCAGGCGTCATCCATTAAATAATCGAAATATCTAATTAAAATAACAGCATTAGCACCAAACTCCAAAAAATATCAAATTCGTTTTGCTGATCAGTATTCGTAATTCATAGGATTTTCGTTGTGAAGTCGTTATCGAGGGAATGATGTATCTCAGTCACGCTTTGATATCGGCTGTTCAAAAGGGACATCATGAGGATCTTGAAGTACATGTACATGAGTACATACGGTCCCTAGCCCTAAGCGGGGGAAAAAGTTATCAAACGTTAAACTATGTATCTTGCAGAAACTTAAGTGTAGTGGAGGCGCTCGGTGGTATAGCCCTGTTTTATAAGCCTCTGCAATAATATTTTGTGACCTTGATTACAATTCTCCCATTGAACACATGCACTATCAAATGCTGTTAAGCGAGATATGTATACGCCATATGCGGGTCCCACTGGAATATTACTAGCCATCCCAATAGGAGAGGTTTCAATGTCGCAATTGTAATCGTCTCTATTATCTTGAAGTCAACGAGAGAGAAAAATACATTTACGCCCAATCGCGAAATTAAATACATTTCGCCCGAACGCAGTCGTACACAAACGGGAATAAACAGACTCGTAATTCGCAAGGAGTAATCAGACGGTCACATCACCAACTGTACTGGATACATTCTAGCATTACTCACACATCGGAGCTATGAAACGAGATATCATAATCTCCACTTGACCGACTTTCTCAAGTTTCTTCAGCTGCCTGTCTAAATTTCTAAATACAAGCGGACACTGCTTTACAGTATACACTGATATAGCATATCTCAGTGTTGTCCAGTCTTGCTATTTAGGTAACACCATGCGTTATCCGCTCTGCGTCGTTGTTGTTGGTATATGGATGATTTCGTTGTCGGCTGGGTATGACACTGGCCCATCTGCCACTCGGCAAAGGCGTTCAGAACGAACACTCGGTTCGATGACTATTCGAATTGAAAATTTGGAACTTAATTTACGCCATGAGCAGGACGGAAATAACAAGTTACAGACTAAGCTATTGAATATTATGGAGCGACTGGAGAGGATGGAGATCGATCCTGCAGAATGCGGTTGTCAAACTGAGAAGGTAAGTGGAGTATCGTCCATCTCTGAAACACGGCTAGCTAATATTGAGAGAGGCATACACCGGGAGAAGACTAGTAGACTTAACCTGGAAGATGTGATTGACTCTCTTAAAACCACTCAACGAGATCACCACATAAAAATGACTATATTAGACGAGACGTTCCTAGAGCTAAAGGCCAATTTGTCGGACGAGGCATTCGTCTGTGATAAGGCAAGTGTAGATGGCACACGGGGACGTGACAAACACGAGAACAATTCGACAGACAACGGCGGTGGAAACAAACAAAGAGTTTGTCCGCCAAACTTCGTGAAATTGGAAACAGGTTGTTACTATTTTAGTAAAAAACAGCAACTGAGCTACGATTTAGCCCAAACAGAATGCAGAAGGATAAACGCGAGTCTCGTGTCAGTAGAAACCATGGAGGAAAGGACCGCTATTCAACAATATTTGCGGAGTATATACGTTGAAATAAAGAAAAACATAGCTAACGGATTTCTGACGAGCGGCAAGAAAATATCTGGAGAGTGGAAATGGCTCCGGAATAATCACCAAGGGCAAATCATCCCAGTGAACGTTTTGGAGGATTGGGGACCGCGTCAACCGGACGGTCAAGACTGTCTATCATTTTGGCCAATTCCCAGTTTCAAATGGAGCGATGTCTACTGCAACACTTGGCTACGACATTTTATATGCGAAAAATAATGTCCCATCCTTCTGATGCATCTTCATTCCTAAACAATATTCCGATTTCAAAGCTGAACTTATCCATGGTCCGCACAATGCTCTAATATGTGTTAATATATCATAGACAACAGTTTCGTTCTTGGACTCTCGAAATCTTCTAAGTCTTCGAAGAGTGATTTAACAGCGGGTTTCCATCGAGGTTCATAGTTGATATCTCATACTGGAACTTATCCATGGTCCACACAATGCTCTAATGTGTGCTAATATATCATAGACAGCAGTGTCTTTCTTGAGCTGTTGATATCTTCAAAGAGTTCGAAGAGTGATCTAACAGAGGATTTCCTTCGAGGTTCATAGTTTATATCTCAGGCTGGAACTACATCTCATGCAACACTGTGAAATTGCATGTTAGAAGCTTGGTAACTATTAACTAGACTGCTCAAGAGAGAGAGCGATGCCTTCAGAATTAAATTTAAATCTTGCATTATTCTCATTCTATATGACGTAAGAATATATCCAATTCATAGTACTGGGACAAGTTCAAGCATATTATTATTATCTGTCGTAATGTGGAGAAATGCAAGATAGAAAATTCGCATACTTTTTAAGCAATAATTGGCGGAAAACAGATAATTTTGCTCTGGATGTTGGTCGTCAATTGGAGGGATGTTGTTGTTTTAACAAGATTGGTGTCGCCCTAAAAAGATTTGAATTAAAAAGTCACAGAAAGCTGGATATTCACACTCATAATTGACTTTGTCCTGGCGCACTACTGGCGCAAATCTGGTGAATATATGTGAAAAACAAATTAAGGGTACTGAGCCCTCCTGCACACACTCTTACACACCCTCTAAAACAGCTAAAAGTATGCCACATAGCAATGAAAATGTATACATTTCTTGAAATCACATGTCTTGAGGATTTTAAATATATAAGTTTGTTTACTGTAAACCTGTATGTTTTGAAGATATTTGGATTTTAAATCAATTTAATTTTGATTTTTTAAATGCAATTTTCAAAAAAGTATTCAACTTATCGTACGTTACTTCGTCATTTCCTGCAGAAGACAACTCCAACAGAAAATGAGTGTCTCAGTTTTACCAATTTTCGTCTAGTTCTCTTTCTATTGACATTTGATGAAATATTTCTTCACAGAATCGAGCAACTCACAGATTTGAACTTTGAAGTTGAATTAAATGTGAATATATTAAGAACTTGACCCAAATTGACAAAACTGAGACAGGAAATTCCTGTTGTAGTTGTCTTCTACAGGAAATGATGATGCGAATCATGTTAAGTTGAAAACCTTTTTGAAAATAGCCATTTAAAAAAGAAGGCTAAAATTTACTGTATTTAAATTTGAATATTTTCACAACCGACAGATTTACAGTGAACACATTTATATATCTGAAATTCATACGAAATGCACTTTCAACAAATGTATTCATTGCCATAGCAATGAGAAATGCTTTTAGCTGTTCAAGGACAATCTCTGGAGGGTGTGTAGAAGTGTCTGCAGGAGGGCTCAGTATCCTTAAGGACATTTTCAATATAAATTTCCTTGTTGTGCCGTTGGTTAAGCTATTTTATGTCCTTCGCCTGCATTCATGCAGATTCTGACGTACCGTAAGTAAATATATCTAGAATTAGAAAGCTTCCTCGCTTTAGCTCAGCAATATGTCATGAAATAATACGTGGAGCCAAAGGCAGAATGTTTTCAAACGATCCACATTTCTGGAGTTGCTGGCAACGAACATGCTTTTAATAATGGCCTCACATGCGCAGTGATTTCCTCGACGAATTAATTGCTAATAAAAGACACAAAACATTGAAACAATTTGGAAAAACCAAACATAGAAAATATTTAATTAAGTAACACATCATCTTGATATAAAAAAATACAGTTGAAATAAACTTCCACAAATTCCTGATTTCCAAGTGCGGATGTGGGACTTGGCTGTATAACCCTACAACGTCAAATCTGGGCAAATCCTTCAAGGCTCAAAGACGGATCAGGAGATCCCTAAAACTGCATCTACATTATCATAAGTAGCGTAGATTTAGATTACAAGCGTCTAGTCCGTCATTTATAATTCAGCCGTCGTCCATTAGAGAATATCCGCGTCCATAATCCAAATTACAACGCATATAAGGGAAGTGGGAAGAGGTGCCGACATACTGACTGCGTCACATGACTTCACAGAATAGTCTTCTGGTAAACATATCCTAAAGCAAATACCAAGAATCTAACGATTCATGATATGTGTTGTATCTCAGGTACGCTTTTATTGTACCTGTTCATGTGGCAACTTGGATGATATGACCACACGACCCCTAGCACCAGCATAAGCGGTATTAGATACAAATCTAGAGGGCTATGATGGAATTGCTCTGACAACTCGTATACTGGTAATTGGTGAGCTGTTTCGCTGTGACAACTCGTACCTATTACCTATTCCATATTCCATATAACAGTATTAGCACCAAATTCAAAAAGACAATCATAGTATACATAAACATAGGCTTGTTTCCTGCAAGAGAAAAGCGGTTAACAGTTTTCAATGATGCCGGCAAGACATCATGATGTTCCAAAAATATCGAATCCGTATCACTGATCAGTATTCTTAATCCATAATATTCGTTGTGAAGTCCTCATCTAAAGAATGATGTATCTCAGTCACGCTTTGATTGTGATTGTTCATATGAGTACCATGAGGATCTTGAATTAAATGGGTTCATACGGCCCCTAGCCCCGGGCTAAGCGGAATAGATTAACACGAGCAGATATATAGCTAGCGTATTTTCCAGGACAGAAATTTACATCAATCAATCCGCGAAATTATCCATGATAAGATTAATCAGTTTACATAATTTCATTAGTCTGGGTGGGTAGTTATTTCTAAATATAGCAGCAAATCTTAACAAATCTGAATTATTCAAGCAATACCTTGGTACACATAGTTCTATTAAATCGAAGAAAAATGAGCATTGGAAGCTACAATAAAATTCATCACCTAAATTACTGATACATAAAGTACATATTCTTTCTTCCTTATGTATATTTTGTCAGCGGTCAGTTTCAATTGGTACAATGTAGTTTGTGGTTGCTTGTCCTAAATTTGGTGTAGGTAATTCTGTATTTTTGGGGGAGGTTACTGGGGTAATTTTCGAAGCTAATATCTGTTTTGAATAATTTGTAGTAAGTTGATTTAGTTGATGAACAATGTTTTTCGCACCAGGTCTGCAGGTACTGTTCTTCAATACACTTTCAATACTCTGTTTGCCTCAGTACTCGACATTGATGAAGACCGAGTTAGCCATGTGACATTTTCTCCCGTATTTTCCAAGATAGACCTAACTGAGCTAGTCCAATTATGATTGTAAATCCCATTATTGGTATCGGATAACAACAATCTATAAATTATAGAAGATATCTTTGGTTTTAGGCCCCATCTAAAATTCGACTCCAAAAACTAAACATTCGGCATTTAATTGTTATCTCTTGAGGGAATATCCCCCAACTCGTCGTAGAGCATGTATAATGGAGTGGGTTTTTTTGTCCGACACCTAGTACTTGGCACAAGAAAATAGTGCGTAGATTTTCAATAATCTTAGTGTCTTCGTGACACCAAACCTCACAGCCGTACAGTAGAATAGGAACAATGAATTTATCAAATAAACATAACTGTAAATCGACAGGGATGTTATATTGCATTATTCTTACTTTCAACAGATATTTGGCTCTTTATCACTATCCAATAAGGATATTTGACTTTTAGAAAAGTTCTTGTTTGAGAGAATATCATGCCCAAATATTTCCAGTGGTATGTCTCCAATATTAAAAGAGAATTTATAGAGGTCCTAAACTTCTCGCGCCAAATATTACAATTTTAGTTTATCAATATTTATGTTGCGTTTCCATACCCTACAGTAGAACGAAAATTCATCCAGGTTTTCTGTAGATCACCTTCACTTTCGGCAAAAATAATAATCTGCATTCAACATCACTAATTTGATGTCTACACCAGAGCAAAATGTCTGACATAAATAGTCATCTAGATCATTCATAAATAAGGCAAATAATATGGAGGATAGGTACCCGACCACCCAACGTCATCTGTTCAACTTGCCCACATATTTTATGCACTAAATTTTCAAGCCCATAATTGAACCACTTAATTTTGGAATTTTGATTCCTTTTTAACACGAAATACTAGACCCATTAAAGAATATTCCAATAAAGAAAGAAAAAAAATGACCCTCGGTTTGTGTGTGTGTGTGTGGGGGGGGGACTTTTGGGGGACTTTTTGTCATCATATAACTCGAGATATTGCAAAACAGATTTGCATTTTGGTCCCCGACCGCTTCAGTAATTCGTTGTGTATACGACATTGAATCGAAATCTCCATTCGGTATTGTAAATCCGTGTGGAAGAGAGTGAACACAGCATAACATTCGTTATGAGCACCCTGGTAGGTTTTAAAAACAGGATACACTTCACTTGAATCCCAAACAAAATACTTCACTTTTAACCGGTATACGGAAATGCTGACGGGCTATGTTTTCATGGAAGCAGACCCTGGATGTAATTAGATAGGCGAAGTGGTAGAATTGTATTAACATTCAACCAACCGATAGCCTACGTGTTTGCATGTTCACAGTGAGTCGATGATAATAAATGGAACTATTAAAGAGGGTCAAAGCCGATTAAACGGGCGCGCCTTCTGGAAATTGGAACAGAGGGCCCGTCCTCGGATGAGAAATATGTAACCGAAAATAAACACAGATTGCTCGAACCGGACAGTATCAGTTTTCGATGATGGAAACAAATGAACTGGTGTGTGGGATATGTTCATGTCTTGTAACGGGCCATATAGAAAGATCGTGACACGCTGCTCCAAAGTATCAAACTTGGCACATCCATCACTTGAGACGTACAGAACAATATCAGAAGGCGTATCCGTTGGTCTGGGCCGTGTGATGCCCTTTGGCCTCCAAAAGGGCATCTAAGAAGAAATATTATTGCAAAAATAGTTAACTTCCTAATAGCTCCATGGTTTTCGTTATCCTTAAGGCTAGGAAGCTGGAACTTGTCACACCATTTCTGTGGTTCCAGCGCTAGTAGAAAATGTAACAAAATCGAAGATGGCCTCTATGATGATGTCACTATGACGTCATGTTATAAAAATAAGCCATAAGATTTTCCGGATCGATTTTTCAAATCTTTTATTTGTTCAATTTTCTTCGAATAAACTGCCTTGTAAATTAGTAAATAATCATCTGCTGTGATATAAAATATTATTAGGCACTTTTACGTAGAAAAAACACCAATTTTGAAGAAAATTCGACAACTTTCCAGCTACGCCACCATGTCGTTTATTCTGAATTTACCCATAATGATCACCGACGACGATTGAACCGCTGTAGAATGTTAATGTGACAAGACTTTACACTGGGTGCAATGTGAAGTATTACTATGTGATACGGCTCAACTGTGGAAAGCTGGAGAGGACGGGGAACATTAGGATACTTGAACATTGAGGACACAAGGACGAGGATTACTAGGGTGTTGGGGGCATGACCAATTATTGAAGAAAGTGGGTTGGAGAGAAATTCGATGGATGATATATTAAATGTTGAGTGGATGGGGAGGATGAGTGGCTATTGGGAGATTTAATTATGAGTGTCCATGTCAAAGTTGCCACTAAGAATCGGTCCGATAAGAGAGAATGAGGGGGCTTGAGAGATGGAAATATTATGTGATACTTCTGTAATTATGGGAAAAGAAAGTATATCGTTTAAGAAGAATGTGGGGATTACACAGTGTCTGTGTGACACTGTTAAGAGGAATCATGTGTAGGGTGGTTTGGGGGAAATGGGTTGCAGGGCGTGTTCGCACATCCATCCATCCATTGACTGGCCCTAATATGACTTGTTATAAAGACACAAAGTGCGAGCTCTCAACAATTGCGAGCACAAGAGAAAAGTTCATTGAGAATCGCGGGGAGGGGGGGAGAATGGAGCTGAATCCAGCACCAATAGCAAGTGATCACAGGAACCTTCCTACTCAATATAAGTTTTCTACTGGTGTACCTGTAGAACCGGCATATAATTGCAGTTACACGCGTTATTTTTATGTTTCATGTTCCTGCCCCTCAATGGGCGTTAATGCACTTTCCGATATTTTTCCTGTGTATTTTCATTCTTTCAGATCCTCTATATCTATCCTGAAAATGTTTGACAGCCTTTTATCATAAAAAATCTAAAGGTTGCGGGCCCCTATTTTCACCTTTGGTAATCCCACAGCTATCCTGACAAATTCCCATGAACATTCGACCAAAGCTGTGGCCATTCAATTGCAATATATAGATTTCAGTGCTGTAACATGTAAATTGTATGCTGCATGTTCCCAGTCCCCGTTGGATGCTAAATGGCCTTTAGATTTGTCTTTGGTTTCGATTCTATTCTCCGACCATATAACTCTGTAGCTATCCTGGCGTAATTCCACGGCCTTCCAGAAAAAAAGTCCCAGGCTCCAACAGGAGTATGATGCCCTTTGTGAGATATTTCTTTTGATGCTCAGCCTCATTGAATCCAACACTCTTCCGATGAAGTTTCGTACCTTTCCGTCCAAAAATGTGGCTATATAAAAAAAGTCTTGAATTAAAAAGTCACAGAAAGCTGGAAATTCACACTCATCATTTACTTTGTCCTGGTGCACTAGTGACGCAAATCTGGTGAATATATATGAAAAACAAATTAAGGGTACTGAGCCCTCCTGCACACACTTTTACACACCCTCTAAAAGGTCTATCCGTCATGTATGATACGTCAATACCTTACAACATGGGGACTACGTGTGGGGAACTTTAAAACAGCTAAAAGTATGCCACATAGCAATGGAAATGTATATATTTCTTGAAATCACATGTCTTGAGGATTTTAAATATATAAGTTTGTTTACTGTAAACCTGTATTTTTCGAAGATATTTGGATTTTAAATCAATTCAATTTTAATCCCCTAAATGCTATTTTCAAAAAAGTATTCAACTTATCGTAACTTACTTCATCATTTCCTGTAGAAGACAAATCCAACGGAAAATGCGTGTCTCAGTTTTATCAATTTTCGTCTAGTTCTCTTTCTATTGACATTTGATGAAATATTTCTTCACAGAATCGAGCAACTCACAGATTTGAACTTTGAAGTTGGATTAAATGTCAATAAAATAAGATATAGACCCAAATTGACAAAACTGAGACAGGGAGTTCCTGTTGAAGTTGTCTTCTACATGAAATGATCCTGATAAGTTGAATACTTTTTTGAAAATAGCCATTTAAAAAAGAAGGCTCATTTTTAAAAATTGCTTTGTTTAAATTTGAATATTTTCACAACCGACAGATTTACAGTAAGCACATTTATATGTCTGGAATTCGTACGAAATGTACTTTCAACAAATGTATACATTGTCATAGCAATGAGAAATACTTTTAGCTGTTCAAGGACAATCTCTGTGGGATGTGTAAAAGTACAGAACGAATTTTCTGGACTTGGTACTTGAAATTCCAGTTTCGTCTGTCCATCCAACCCGGAAAGTCCTTAAATTTTTCCTTGTTATGCTGTTGGTTAAGTTATTTTATGTCCTTCCCCTGCATTCATGTATTGAGAATGTAAAAATTCTCTGTGTATGTAATGCCTGAACGGTGCTGAAAGTTGACTTTGATCCTTCAAAGTTCTGGAAAACTATTTTTTCAATAATGGTGGGAGGTGCTTGTTAGTATTCTCCGAGATGCTGTAAAAAGTCAATCACGACGAATTCCACCTTTTCAAGTTGACATTGCCCACAGTTGCCTGGCATGTGGGATATTGAATGGTAGATGTCTGCGTATATTTTCAGTAAATTATGAAAATTAATGAAATTATTTTATTTTATATTTTCTTAAATGTTGTTCTCTTTCATTTTAACGCTATCTAGCCTGGGCTGGGTGGGGGGGGGCCGAAATGGCCGTCCTAATTATTTTTCTTACCTCTTGAGCTATATTACCCACAATACCCTTGGGTCAAGCTCTACCAGAAAATGTAAAAAATCTAAGATGGCCGCTTTGATGACGTCAACTTCAAAAACGACATTTTTTGGTCGATTTTTCCGTCAGATTTTTCTAAATATATATTTATGCAAAATCTCGGCAAAAAGTGCAGGATAAATTAGTAAATATTAATGTGATATGAAGTAAAACAGTTTTGCCCACTTTTCATTGCGAAAAAGCAGAAATTTTGAAGAAAAATAACGAAAACATCACTTTTCTGGTATCCCATGTGACCGCCATCTTGAATCCACCCATGATTCTCTCCTCGGGGATTATGCAAATAGGCTCAAACATGTCCCCAATATGATAAACTATAAAGTCACGGAGTGTCATCTCTCAATTTTTTGTCGTTCCGTAGATAGCGCAGAAAGTTTGGTAGGGGGCCATTTTGCTCCCCCCCCCCAGCCCCCGACCTGATAGGGTTAACTCAAATGAAGTCATTCCATTCGATGTCAAGCCGAGTTACTGCAGTTTAAAATTTTAACCATACCATAATCTCTGTGACGTAGAAAAAGAGTTTTAATTTTCTACCATACCCTGACCTATATGACACAGAAAAAGACGTCTTTTTTCTACGTCATACAGGTTAGAGTATGGTAGAAGATAATGAATAATAGATGGTATCGAAAAATAAACCATGCATCATAACAACAAACCCAGTTATTACGTTTCGGAAGTAGGAAGACAATTTACCAACTTTCGCCGAATTATATTTAACTGTCTGCAGGACTCGAAACCCCGACTCCGTTGAGTTCTTCAAACCTGACTTTATGTGCAACTGGTTTTGTAATACAGAAAGTTCCCAGTAAACTCCCACGAAAGAATCAAACCGACGGCCCCTTCAATCCTTTGAGTTGCTCCTACCATCTGAGCCATACCGATTCACTCCATGGTATTACCACAATGAAGGTTAACCAGAATTGCAATGTGCACAACTGGCATTACAATTTGATATAGAGTTGCTTAATTGTTTCAGCATAGAGTTCTCATCTGGTATGTTATCCACGTCTGTTAGAAGATGCGTTAAACAATCTCTTGCGCGAACAATTCATCAGACCAGCGAAACTATCGTCGCGTTCGGAGCAACCTTGGAACAGGCTTGACCGAACATGTCCGATGAGATGATATTTCCTAAGAATGAAATACATAACCATTTATACAGAAAGGGCAAAACGTGTATTGGTATTCACTGGTATGGAAAATTGTCATTTTGTACATGATAGCACATGTATGTTAAATAATAGGAACTTAATCATTCTAATGGAATATCAAGATGGTCACAGGCATGGAAAAGTGACATTATTCCTCGATAAATCCTTCGCAACGGTTCCATAGTTCCATAGATAAAATTGTTGGGCCTGATACTAAATTCAGCGAAAATTTCATTTGGGAAAATTTTTGCATTGTATTCGGCAAGTATGCGAAGAGGTACGATCAGTTCATCTTTTCTTTATCTTAGATAACTGGATAAAACCTCTTTTCTTGAAGGTCGAGAGTGAAAACAATAAAATATAACAATGGAAGAGAATTGTAAAAAGTGGAACGTCATCATATAGATAAAATATTATAAAGTTATACCTATCGAATAAGAAAATTCTAATATATTAAATCGCAATAGACAGAGTAACATGTTCTTCAAAAAATAACAGCGAATGGCTTCAAGAATGTCGTGATGAATGTATGAATATATAAACAAATTACTGGCAGTCTTGTTAGAGCAGAAATATAGATGTATATTAAAACATGTACATGTCTTAGTATATTAAAATATTCAATAAGAACTATCGGCTACAAATTCTAAACATAAATGGTTTTTACATGCAGTTTTAAAAGCGCCGATGGTATCTATTACTTTAAAATGAGCTGGCCAATTGTTAAAATCAGGCGAACCAGTGATTTGGATTGAGCGCTTAAAAAATTCAGTCAGAGTCCAAGGAATACGCAATAAATGGAGTGGAAGACCTTTGGAATCTAGTGGCACATAATTCTCAAACATAGCAGATAGTACATAATTCTGGGCTAAATTGTGAATAACTTTAAAAACAATGGTAAGTCTATTCATTTTCATCTTATATGCTAATGGTAACCAATTAAGTGTGATCTAAAAGTCTTTAATGTGCACAGAGGGATCGGAATCTAGTATAAGTTTCATGGCACGACTTTGAATGAGCTGTAAAATATACAACTTGGAAGAAGATGTAGTACCCAATTAATACATACATACATAATGTCGCAAGATAAGACATTAGTAAAATAATCTCTTAGCAGGTAAACGTAAACACTTTCTAATCTTAGCGATAATGTATAACTTTGGATTGGCCTAATTCTCTAGTAGTTTGACATGCACGGACCAGTCCAGATTATCGTTAATGACAACACCAAGAAGTTTCTCCGACTGAAATGTATCTGCTATTGTGTTGCCAAGCGTTACATTAAAATCATTTCTGTCCAAATGACATCGCTTCTAACTGAGTGTAACAATCATAGCTTTCAAGGTCATCTGTTTAGTTTTTCAAATTCCTCAGTCTAGCTTTTAATAGCAAGTTAAATTGGACAAACCATATTGACTATGTTTGTAAAAAAAGTAGCCAGAAATACAGGAATCATTAAGGCAGCGTTCCCAATTATGGTTTTTGCTTCGTTCGTTTAAATTACCGAAAAAAACCAAGTCGTTCTACACCCATCGTTTTGATTTTCGTGAAAAACCATTGAAAAAACCATTCAACGCATTGGTTCGTTCGCCAGTGAACGAAGTCGTTCGTTTTACAGAAAACCATTGCGTTTTTTTCCTTCTTTGTTTGCCATCGTTCGATCGTTCGCTGGAAAACGATGGCGCAATAATACAATCACGTGATGTTCGCATTAGCCAGCCTGATAACACAATCTCCGTGGGCACGGAGAAAAGAATCCGTTAATTCAAAGCAGGATTCTCTGACGTTTGGATAGGCAGTAAATTACTTTTACGTGTAACTAGATGTTGAAGTTCAGCTGCATAATTAGAAGACAAAAGAAAGTAATGCACTTGGTTTTGCCCCGGTTTGAGCCGATATCATCGCGTCAGACACTGATTATTCGGTTCGTCCTAAATGGCTGAATGCTATCTCCTTGCCAATCTCCGATCGCATTATTTATTGTTATCTGAATTTGGATTATTTTGAGAGTCTATTATATTGATAGCTATATGTACGTGTAGGAGCAAACGATACACCAGCCTGTGGTGACGCCTCCCGGTTTTCTTCCCGTTCTATTTCGATCGAAACGTCCCTGTTTTCAAAATGGACATGGAATTTATTGGTAATCTGGAAGGGGGTCCCGGTTTCTAAATGTCCGTATCTTTGGCCGTTTCGTAGCCTCGAAGACGATCGGAGTGTTGTGCGGGCACTAAATTTTGGAGTCGCTTGTCGTATACGCATGTCGCGGCCCAAAATGGAATCCCGACAAAAAAAATATTTCCGAAACGTCTTTCTTCCATACTATTGGACGTTTGATCGGTATGTCCATGTCCTGAGGTTTTCGTAATCCAATTGAAATAAAACGTTTCGCTTATCTCTAATGAATATATATTTGAATTATATTCTCTTACCTGGATAATTGATTGTATATCCGACGCGGAATAAATGACATATTATGGGTATTCTTTGCCTCTTTTGCAGAATACATAGAACATAACCGACAACCATAGAGTGTTTAACGTTATAACGCGAAATAAGACATGAACTACGGTCGATTTTGGAAATAAATCGACATGTCATTTGTGTTAATGACACCGACAGGTGAACCTTCCTTCATAAGTGACCTGTTGATACGGAATAGCAGAAAATAATATGAATTCTTCACCTTCCGGTTAAAGAGTTGTTTGTATATGTCGGCCATTGGCGGAGCGCGTTGTTAGTTTCGCTGTGTGAAGCAATCAGTTTCATGTCGGGTAATACTTGTATAATAATTGTAAACTGGACGCAAGGCTATTAACTGGAATTGAAACGTTTTAACGTTTTTTTTTTATTTCCATGAATCTATATTATTGTATTTATTTTCTTCTCAGTTAGGCCCGATTGTTCCCAAATTAACTCGACATGAACTTCCCGTAGACGAATTCTCGGCCAAAGATATCAAAACAAGTTCAAAAAAAGAGATTACAAGACTGCTTGACAATTGAAATTTGAGGTGTTGATGATTCACACATCACACCATAGTCGGTCTGTGAAAAACCGTCGACTTAAGAAAACAGCGAAGTGGAGGGGTCGAAGGGGTTAATTTCTTTGAAAGAAAAAACTCAAACACCATTGTTAGCGGGCGTGCCTTAATAATATGCTTACCTTGTATTATTTGTGGCTGATTTCCTGTGTACAGCAAATTAACCCAATAATTAAAGTAATTCAGGGCGCAATGAAGTTTTGGACCTACGGTCACACACGTTTTACTATCAACGGTATTGCTTTGTCCATGAGGACCCTGACATGGAGTGCTCAAAAACTTAAATCGAGCGTTCATTTTAAAATTCTGCTGTTTCGAGTGAATTAACCGATTCTTCCTTACTTCTGTTTATATCTCCCTCTGCTCTCTGTTATTTATTATTTAATTATTTATTTTAATATTTTAAAGATCTTAAATGAACCATGAAATGTACCGTGAAATGTAAATAAAACATTCAGTTGATGGGCCGCGAAACCCGTATGGAAAGCGGTCCTTAAACTACAATTTCAGTCGAATTACCAGTCCATCCTGTGGTCTTCAATGTCATCATTTGTCTGAATAACGGGGGAATCTAACGAAGCATTAAGTCAAGCTGCTGTCAAATAAATATTTATCAATAAAGATTTTCTCCCATTCTGATATACTTTCAGAACAACATATGTAATTATATTCTAGACTTGCAGAATCTCGTACAATTCATCACCTCCCATGCATGGTCTTCTCTTCAGTGAGCGCATATGTCGTATCTCAGTTTAACCAACCAGCGCCCGAGCTCGGCGATATTCCGTTTCACTGAGCCATGTGAGCCGTTACATGCATAGGCCAGATAGACAAATTTTGCTGTAAAAATCAAGCCACGCTTATTTGAACTCTAATATTTCAGTATGTATCGCAAAATACATGGCATGATGGCATTTCAAATGATTAATAACTTTGAAATGACAATGTTTATTTTAAGAATAACACTACATTGTGTTGACATCGAAATTAGGCATTCAATTCCTCACAAATCGCTGCAAGATATGATCAATCTATAATACTTAAACAGGCGTATTTTTTTAAATGAATTTAAATACAAACAATATCAATCATTCAACTATAAAAGAAATTTTGGTGAATCTTGTCTAGGCTGAGTTGTGCGGTGCCGTTGGTGAGAGCCGGTGTTTGTTTTGATCTTCAAACTATATGTCTGGCCGATACTCAATATCGGGATTAGGTAATATTTAATTTCAGTGGTCAGATAGTAAGACGGTTACAGTATCCGTGTTTAATCGGTGTCAGGACATTTCGGCACGCGACAGTTCGGCAAGTGACATTTCGGCACGCGACATTTTCCCACAAAGTGAAGGGTACAACATTTCGACACCCCTTTTTGTCAGACCAAATTGCGCTAAAAGTGAAGATTTTCACATTTTTTTTTAATATATAAACATACCGTTTTAATGGTTAAGAAGTTGTAGGTTATCATAGTTGCTCACGATTATCCGGGACATTTCGGCAACTTTTGTCACTTATTAACGTTGATGGCGATTGATTGTTGAGGTTTTTTCTAGTGATAGAATATTTATATAATGCTTTTTGCTCTATGAGAAATTCACAACATTTCTAAAGCCAACTGCTTATGTGAAAAAGGTTGCAGAAATGTCGCAGATATTCGCAGCCAAAAATTACAACTTGGTAACCCTTAGAATAATCTGTTTAAATGTTAACATATGTTTAAAAAAGATAAGAAAATCGTAATTTTTAATATGATTTGGCTCGTTAAAAAACGTGCCGGAATGTCGTGTGTCGAAATGTCGTACTCTTCACTTTGTGCCGAATGTCGCGTTCCGAAATGTTGCTGTTTGCGGATTCATTTAATCATAATGATTTTTTTTTTAATTCTTTCCAATTCTATACAAATATTAATCTTTTGTCACTCTCAATGTAACAATCTTATCCCTGTCCTCTCCATTTCATGCTACCCTATTTTTATTTTTCACAAATATCCACATTACTCATTTTTCTTTAATTGCCTGTTTTATATAGAAAGAAAAGTTCAATATTAAAACAATCAGATAGAACACTAAGAGAAATACAAATCAACTGACAAACACGCAAACTGTAACCAAAGTGGTCCCATAAGAAAGCATTCTGGCCACACATGGGTTAATAATATTAACATTATATATGTTATTCGTTTGATGCCGACAGCATACATGTATTTGAGAAAATAAGACAAACTGTATAAACCAGTTATCGGAACAGAATGAATTGAGTTAGGTTGAAATGTTCAACAGAATGATCATGTGTACGGCTTCTCGTCATTAAATCAGCAGTCCCAGTGTTTGAGTTACAACACTGAATAGTCCATGACAGATTATATTTATAAATCTTCGTCATAATGCACACACACCGTGGTCAGTTTAATACGGTGCCGGGTATATACCGGTAGGCCTGTTATCGACGGTTTAACAGTCTACACGTATGATCTACCATCATTCAAGCAGTGTGTGGGCGTGTCTTAGTGTGACGTCACTCAGGCGGAACTACTTTTGATCGTTTTTTCTCCAGCAAGTCACAGCCTTAAACACTCTATAGAAAACCATCGAACGAACGCAATGGTTTTTTCTTCGTTCGTTTTTTCAATGGTTTTTTTGAAAAAACGAACCAACGATACACCCATCGTTCGTGGCATGGTTTAAACGAAATGGTTTAAACCATGGAAAAACGAACGTTAAATGGGAACGGCCCCTAACCACATAAAAAACTCAGTAAACAAAAGAACACTCCTCATTCTGTACTACTCCATGCTCTCCCCGTATCTATCGTACCGGTACTGCAACATCCTTTTGGGGGAACACTAATACCACTCATCTGATCCCTTTCATAATGCTTCAAACATAACCATCTTAACTTCTATGTTATAAGCCTGAACTTATATAGCTGCTTAAATCTGGTTCACAAGTTCCAATATCTTTTTGAGTTTATTCCTGCTCAGTTTCATAATCACTTTACAAAGTTGTCTGACGTCCATCGTTATCCTACAAGAAATCTCGAGGTAAATTTATACAGACCCTTTTATTTATCCTTTTTTTCTATTATACAGCCAGAATCACAGGACCAAGGGAATTTCTGAATACAGGAACTTTTTATGTAATTGATTTGACCACCACTTGATTTCAGAAACTTACCATAAGAAAATATTGAGAGGGTCTTGAGAGGTAACTCTTAATGACGAAAATTCTCAACTGTAACCCAACACACATATTTCAGGAGAATGGAAATGAATACTGGCAAAGCGAAATTTCACATTGTTTTCCAAAATAAATTCCACTTATACCGGTATTATTTCAAAGCTATTACTGCCCGAACACGCTTTCTAGTTAGAATGAATTAGCTCCATTAAATCATTCAACCCCAGCCTCTCAAAATCTGTGGATTACAACACATATAAGAGCCGCAGAGCCACATGACTTCACAGTATAGTCTTCTGGTAAACGTATTCTAAAGCACATACCAAGAATCTAACGCTTCGTGATATGTGTTGTATTTGGGGTACGCTTTTATTGTACCTGTTCACACTGTGAACAAGCTGTGGTGACAAAGTGCCAAAAAATCACCAGCAACTTGGTCCCTTTTCCTACTGATCTTGTTTCGACGCAATCGATGATTTCAAGAAAACGTCACCACTAGCGGTATTGTGCGTTCCATTTTGACACTAACCCATACTGCTGATTTTCCTTAATGTCACCAGTGTTATCGTTCCCTTAAACTGATTATACTGGTGACGTTTATAAAAATCAGCGTTTAGATGCCCCAAATGTGTTTCCGCTAGTGGTGACAAATAAAGAAATGACCGATTATATCTGTTCGGTCGATCTTTGATGTCAAGGCCCGAGGCAGTGGTAAAGATAAATGTTCGTGAGGCAGGACGGGTGTGTTTCTTATCGACATTATCGGTGACGCGCAGACAACAGCGAGGTTTAGCTATCCATATCTGCTGCTTATCACCAAATATGAGCGGAAATCAGCAATAAGGGTTCGGAAGTACAGATACGGTTTGGCTTGTATATAATTTGCTGAGTAAATCTGTGCTAAGACGAAATTATTTCATTTAACTTGAAATAGCAGCGCAAACCTGAGGTGGAGTACGGAATGGCCTACTGGATATTTACGACGTTTATAAATTGGCGGAGGGGGAAGAGGTTCTTTCTGCCCAGTGGCAAAAGTAGGAGAATTAGAGAGGGGTGAGGAGGCGAGGTGGGAAGGGGTGACGGGGACGCGTTTCATTGTAGCCCATTATACCATCCAATCATACTGAATTTATTTTATCAAGCATACGCTAAGTTTATCTTAAGCCAATATTCAAAATTCTAGGCTAGTACATACTGTTCAGCTTTTTTTTCCAAGCATAGTCGTTGTTTGATGTCTCTCAGTGATTCGGTGTCTATAACTATCGCGAACACCACACGCACAGTTACAAAAAACACAAATGGCTTAAGTGTGTTTGTCACAGTAATGTTGGTTTGGAGGTATTAATATTATGAGAGTTCTTTCCGTATTCAGAAAAAAAGTGCACTGCCATATAGTACACCACCTTTCGCCACTGCACTCCGCCACTGGTTCTCGTTAAATTTGTAACAATTACGATATATTGAACGGACCACGCAGTCTCATTGGAACGGCCATTCAACGAGTCACGTGATGACCGAACAATTATTTTGTAATTTTTTTGACTATGCATTGAGGACGAGGTGTTCCAAATTTCGTTGAAATAGACGGCTCCGATCATATTATTTTTCATTTTTCTTGTGTAATTTCGTACATGAACGACAGCCCCCCCCCCCCTCTCTCACGCCTACTCGACACACAGCCACTCTGTTTCGTTCTGTTTTACCTGAATCTTCAAAACATTATTGCGCATATATTAAGCAACGTGTCTACCAAATTTTGTTGAAATATACGGTTATTATGGATTGTTATTATTTTAAGTACCGGTATTAAACAAGACAAACCACCCAATATATCACCTCATCGTGTCAACCACAGACGCAATTATGGTAGAGGATATATTGCTTGGTTGCATGGCTGTTATCTCACAACTGAACCGACATTTGATGTACAAATACATACACATTCCATATACACACCATCGACGCCTCATTTCTGTTCATATTTCTTAAGGCTTATTACTCACTGTGTGTTTGTAGCACTGTGTGTTTGTAGCTTATATAACCTGACTTATGTTCATGGTTATTAATCCTGGACTGTGACAATCTATCACAAACACATAAATTATATTCCCATGAATAACTCTGAGTGCTGTTGCTTCTTGTGGGCAGGATGTAATTGCATAGTTTTGGGGAGCATCCTGGTCGACGCCATAAAAAAAGTACTGAAAATAACTTTGTTTCCTTTCAACCACACGAAAGTGATGATTTGTGGAGTTAAGAGTTACAATTAGTGGTATTCCACTCCGTCCGTATCAACTCACACCGGTATATATCTTGAAGGCAGATGAACATTGATCACTCCTCACACCCTTATCTTCAGATCTACCAGTCAACCTGTATTTCGAATATTAACAAGTTCCCAGTTTGTTTACTTTACATTCATTTCAAACTGCTACGTTCATCGTGTTACGTGATACAACGTAATCGGGGCATTGGCATGTAATATCTGTTCAGTCCACTGTGTTCTCAAAAGAGTAGTGCGACTACCTGGAGGTAGTTAATTCAGCCCAAAATAACATGGATAGAATGGACATTTCCCCACTTAGACACTTCGAATTGAACCCATAAAAAATAAGAACATTTATGCTTTTCAGTGTTATATTTCAGATAATGTTTAACGACCATATAGAGGACATGAATATAGCACAATATTCATGTAAGACATTTGGTATTTCTTTTGAACGGTATAACACGTGCGTTTAATATCATTGGTATATATGACAGGATCTTCTTTGTATTCCCGATAAGTGAAGGTGGACAGTTATTGTATTCTGTAAGTTTTCCGTGCTTTCATGAGAAATTATAGGCTATGTGTGAGTGTGTGTGTGTTTTTTTTTATAATGACATTTTTATATTCTGGGTTAAAGATAAAGGGAGCAACTGTCCAATGGGGTATTCTCCGAGTGGGGAACTGTCCGTACCCCTATAAGCCCTTATACAATAGTGAGTGATAGCTTTATGCGACTTTCATTTGCGTCTGAGTAATATTAACATATTGAAAAGGTATATTCACGGAAAAACATTTGTTTCTTGAATTTGTGTTTCGGAACCGGGTTTCTATCGAAAGGATACAAGCTTTCGGTCCCCGCACACAAGCGACAGGCTAACAGGCGAAGTTGTTCCACATGCAGGTCCATTTTTCTGCCGTGAGAAAGATTATCTTCGTTGTGCTGAAGGTGTTGCTCCTGGTCAGAAAATTTCGTAAATAAGTTGTGGAACATATATTTTCACTTCTTATATATCAAAATACGCTCACCGTATACAATATAGAGGCCATATTCATTTGTAATAGATACAGGGTGTGTTTATTATGCTTCCCGTTCTCAAATCCTCTTTTTGCCTCAATAATTGGGTAGAAATTATTTTTACTCACCAGGGAACCATTCCTCGTTTACGTTTAACTTTATGTTTATTTTAGCATAATATGCTTACTTGGTCTCAAGCTTTTTAAGTTAGCATAACCATGGAGTTAAATAAGTCTTATTTAACTCCATGGAAAAACGTAATTAGAATAAAATGAACTGTTAATATTCGTCAGCCTATATAATAGCTTTAATACCGATGCCCGTCAAGGACCCCATCGGGCCAGAAGTGATCTTCAATACACAAGTATTGAAGATCAGTCAGCGATTAGCACGCAGGGGGTAAAACGGCCTTGGCTGACTCATTAGTTAATAGCTTTGAGGCAACGCAAAAGCGAAAAAAGGCCAGTCTAGTGTTTACAATATTGCATTTGATCCAAATTCAGGGTTCCAGTCTCTAAAATGGTAAAGAATGATATGGACTGTTTTATTTGATCTTGAACGCAAGCACAAAATGTGTCATTTTTGAAATGCGGAAATTCTGTTAATTCGGCAGTGAAAATGATGTATTTTGTGTTTGTGGCAAAATTGCCTATGTATTTTAAATGGGGTTTTTGAGAATTTTTCTATCGTTTATATTTTTAGCTAGTCCAAATGGTCTCTCGCGTGTTATTCGTTTCCACATTCGCTGTACTTATACCAAATTCCCTGCAAATGTTTGTCTTGTTGAGAAATGCGGATGTTGTAGAAAAACGATAAAATATACAAAACGACAGTATGATTCCAAAGTCCTGTAACTAAGCTATGAATGGTCATATGCTGATCAATGAAATATGCTCATATTCAGTATGACTTCAAATTGCCTAATATTTGTGTTGCGCATAATTCATGCATCCTCATTTTTACGTAGAGTTTCAACTTCCGTTGATGTTTTTCTGCGGCTAATAAGAACCAACGACTTGGTCGCACTATGGAAATAGACATTTTTAGGCCGATATGGACCACTATTGGTTCGAATGTTTCTAGGGAAGTGTTCTTTTGTAGCACTCGGGGTGTAGATCAGAGCCCTTGAAGCTCAAAGCTTGTGGAGCTCAGAGCTCGTTGCTTTGGCTACTACTCCTAATGATGACGTCACCAATGACATCACAGATGACGTGGACATTCCTCAAATCGTGGTCTGCACCCCGTGAACTACAAGATGACAAGTGGTCCATTTCTACACCAAATTAGGCGGGACCCATGCAAGGTCCAGTTTTGGACACCAGATGACCACATTCCAACAAAATGGTCAATTTCCGACACCGGACGTGCCGCCATCTTGAAACAGAAGGCAGACGCCGCCATCTTGGATATGTCCCGTAATGCACCAGGTCAAAATACTCGCTTCTGATTGACTGAGGGCAGCGCCACACACAAACGTAAGTGAGCGACCCACAAATGAGGGGCAATTTCCACTTTTACTACGGGAGCTTCACACTGATACCCCACGCGGTCCATTTGGCCAGGGATGGTCAACCACTCAACAAACCTCCACGAATTCCCGAAATGCCTGCTTTCTATACGACGGCCAGACTGCGTATGCGCAAAATGATGAAAACGGACGATACATTAGTCCAGTAGAATCCCACTCACTCATTCACTCACTCACTCACCCACTCACTCACCGTCGTTAGTGCGTCCATGCGTTAAGGCGGGTGTTGGGGACGCCTCACGGGCGTTGTACACGCTTCAGTCACTCACTCACTCACACACTCACTCACTCACTCACACACGCGCGCACATACACTCACACTCACAGGTAACTCTACCAGGTAGTTGGATGGAAAAATAGGCCGTTATCTACTCCAAATCCACTCCATCGCACCTCCGAAACTCCCGCTTTTGCTACTACTCTCACTGATGACGTCACCAGTGACGTTACAGGTGACGTGGACATCCCTTCAAGTCGTGGTCAACACCCCGAGTGCTACAAAATAGCACTTCCCTAGACACGTTCGGACCCATAGTGGTCCATAGCGGCTTCAAAATGTCTATTTCCATACTACGGCCTGCCTGCGCATACGCAGAATGACGATATTCCTAACACCCATCCACCCAGGCGGATGCGCCCTCACGTATGCATCCCATTGATACCTCATTCGACTCAATCAGACCATCAGTGGCCCACCTAGACCGCAAAACATTCCTTCCAATGCACTTTTCCCAAAATTTCCTGCCTGCGCATGCGCAGAATGTCGAACACGGACGACTCACTAGTCCAGGCGGATGCTACCTCACGACTGCTTTACATTGATATCTCACTCAACTCCAACGGACCATTAGTGGTCCACCTAAACCCCAAAACCTCTATTTCCATACACTTTGTCTACTGGGCATGCGCAGAATGACGTCAGCTCCACGTCATACTAGTCCAGGCGGATGTTCCCTCACCTATCCTTCACAACGATACCTCACTCGACCACATCCGACGACTAGGGGCCAACGTCGACCGCAAAATGTCTATTTCCATGCCCTTTCCCCACAATTCCCTGTATGTGCATGCGCAGCATTTTGACAACGGCCGAGACACTAGTCCAGGTGGATGCCCCCTCACATATGCTTTACATTGATACCTCATACGACGCCATAGGACCACTGATAATTAGGCGTGAATTGACACCAATACAGTTTTGATATTGTTTAGCTATCAGCTATGTGGATTAGAAACAACTCGCGGTCACCTCGATATTGTAAGATGAACATATTTGTCTATTCAACGACTGGGAGTTGTGTTTGGTAGTGTGTGAATTATGAGGGAGAGGTGTCGGTGAAAGAGTGAGGACGACACAGTAAAAACTCAAAAATGTGGGTTAAGATGTATCGAATTTTTTTTCTCAAAACATTAATATGGAATATCAAAATTAATAACGTAAATAAAACGGGTCCCTGTGTTACATAAACCCGGCAATCCTCTGTTGGTCAGCACATATAGTACACCATCTTCTCTAGCCAAGTCGACGTACATCACGTTGCTCTGTACATTGCCTTGGCATACTTCTCTAGTAAAGTTGAAACGTGAATCCTCATCGATGAGTGGAATGCAGAGACGGCTTGCTGCATCCAATCAGAATGCGCGTTACGTACGGGTAGCAGTTGATTACCTGTATGGAGGTCCCCACTAATAACGAGCTGTGTCGAATGTGTGGGGAAATTCTGCCGAAACAAAAAACAGGAGAAGCATTTTCACGGCCACTTTCGGTGTTCTGATCAGTTGAATCAGCTTTTGGGACGCGCTGCACGGTCGAACGATAACGAATCGCCCTACGAGTGTGGTCGACTTGAAATTGAAGGGGAACAACTCCTGGAGGCAAAAAGTCGCTCATCGTTAAAACTTCCGCTAGGTGGCGCAGAGCAGTACTCCTCTGCCACCAGCCAAGAATGTCAAGGCAGCGTAGAGAGCTTTGCGATGTAGTTGACTTGGCTGGTGAAGATGATAGTAAACCTCCATTTTGCTAAATAAAACACATCTGCTGGGCGACAAGAGAGGTGATGCAAGAGAAACGAGTCATTGACGGCAAATTGTTTACATAATAGAAAAGGAAGAATTGATACATTTTATGGTCTCCTTTGTTGTGTTATTGTTGACGATTTATTTAGTGATAGTCTGTCTTGTTTGGTCATGTTATTATAATAATGTCTCAAAATCGTCCAGTTACCGGACCATATTTGCCTAGGACATCCAATTGGCGTAGCGTTTAAATTAAAAATATATTGCTTAGTTCCGTGTATAAACAATTAGAACAATTTAAAGCTGAATGCTTCTATTAAACTACTCATCACGGACTATCTCCCCCCTGCCCCAGCCCCTGTCCTTCGGATTCTTATCATATCCCTTGATTCGATGTTATTCACCTTTCCTAGTTATATAATATGTGATTATATTGTATGCGGAGTGTAAGTTGAATGCATCACTGGCATAGTAATCCAGTGATAACTCAATGAAAGGCAGATAATGGTCCCTGTTGAAGTGGAAAATAGTCAGCATAACTTTATAAGGTAAAAATCAGCACAAATATATGATATACATGCAGCTATTATGACAAATCATATCAATTTAGAGAGTGACACGAATTAATGATAGTATGACATAATATGGAATACAATACAAGCGTCTAGTCCGTCATTCAATATTCAGCCGTCGTCCAATAAAGAATGTCTGCGTCCATGATCCAAACACCTAATTCATATAATAACATTATCACCAAATTAAAAGGATAAATCGTAGTATACATAGAACTAGGCTAATTTTCAGTCAGACAGAGGCAGTCAACAGTGTTCAATGATGACAGCAAGACCTCATGATGTTCCACAAATAATATTCAGGGTAGCCAGTATTCCGCACATCTAAGATTTTACAATTCTTAGTTGTAACCGATCCAGCAGTTGGATTCTTATCGGCGGACTTTTGTCATTTCAATTGTGTCAGTGACAGATTAAGTATACAGCCATCGTATATTATGACTCGCCTAGTTTGCGATATTCTCCTGCATTTAAAATAACTTAACATCTGATAAAGTTTGTTCTTGAACAGAGTAATTTGTGAGCAATCGAATACGGCACATTATAGACATTTGGGCTTATAGGAAAGTGGAAAATGGATGTTCTGCTTTGCAAATAATACATAACGCGACGTGCGACGTGAACGTCCGCCGTGAGTCGTATTTGAAGGAAAATTCCAAACGCGACGTGCAACGGACGTTCGCGTCACGTTCTCGTCGCCGTCTGTCAATAGATTAACTTAGGGAATAGCGAAGCACAAATACATTTCCGTAGCGTTCAAACTGACACTGAATAGCGAAGCACAAATACATTTCCGTAGCGTTCAAACTGACACTGAATAGCGAAGCACAAATACATTTCCGTAGCTTAAAACTGACACTTCACACGACTCTATCAGGTCCCAAGTATCTATATCCGTCATCTAACACCTGATGCAAACCGGGGTATTTTCAACCGTTCGGAGTAGTCTAGGTTCTCGTTAAGCGACGTTGAGATTGGTCAAGACTTGGATGGGTCACAAGGCACTGTACTAGCTGGACTGATGAGTGTCCATAGTATCGCTGCATGTATGACAATGCATAATGTATGTATGGCTATAACCCTGACGGTGGAAGATTGAACTCTGTGGTCAATTGTTTTTCGGACATTCCCGGAGATGACCGGGTCTTACCTTAAGATTACCGAACATTCCCGACGATTCCCAGTCAATCAGATTGGGGATTAGTATCGACTGGGAAGTCAGATGGACGGGGACTTATCCACATATTTAGTCATCCGTGACGTCATATAAACACCTGGCCGTAAGTGACGTCATCCCTGGAAGTGACCTTTGACACGGATGTGACGTCACCGGATGTGAAGTTATCCGTGTTCCACCTCTTTATTTACAGCTTCATTTTTTCCAGCCTCTCAGAAACAAGGGTTGTATATACTACTATGTACAATAAAAGATGCCCAATTTCGCATAATAAAATTTAATGTATATAATTGGCGTGATTGTTTGCCTTTGTGTATCATATTTGTCGTAACGATAAGTGTCATCCGGAGAACACTGGTCAGTCAAGCGGATCATGCGAATGGAATACCTTGATGTATTCGTGCTCACCTCAACTTAAACGGGAAATATACAATAATTATGTCTCCCCCAACTATGTTGGGGGGAGACATCTAGTGTTTGTGCTGTCTGTCTGGTTGGATGGATGTCTGTCTGGATGGATGGATGTCTGTCCGTCCCCTTACCTTGTCTGCAAGATATCTTAAGAACTACTGGATGGAATTTCACCAAACTTGGATGGAAGCTTCATTGGGATAACCCCCCCCCATTTGATTAGGTTTTGGTGTGTGTCTGTGCATTCATCCGTGTCCGGTGTCCGTCCGTCCGTCCATCTACTGGTACATCTTGATAGAAGCTTCAGTGGGATAGCCCCCTCATTTGATTAGGTTTTGGTGTGTGGGCGGGCATTCATCCGTGTCCGTCCGCCTGTCTATCTACTGGTACATGTATATACAGGCCTTGTCTGCAAGATATCTTGAGAACAACTGGATGGAATTTCACCAAACTTGGATGGAAGCTTCATTGGGACAGCCCCCCCCCCCATTTGATTAGGTTTTGGTGTGTGTGTGTGCATTCATCCGTGTCCGGTGTCCGTCCGTCCGTCCATCTACTGGTACATGTAAATACAGGCCTTGTCTGCAAGATATCTTGAGAACTACTGGACGGAATTCCCTCAAACTTGGATAGAAGCTTCAGTGGGATAGCCCCCTCTTTTGATTAGGTTTTGGTGTGTGGGCGTGCATTCATCCGTGTCCGGTGTCCGTCCGTCCGTCCATCTACTGGTACATGTATATACAGGCCTTGTCTGCAAGATATCTTGAGAACAACTGGATGGAATTTCACCAAATTTGGACGGAAGCTTCATTGGGACAGCCCCCCATTTGATTAGGTTTTGGTGTGTGTGTGTGCATTCATCCGTGTCCAGTGTCCGTCCGTCCGTCCATCTACTGGTACATGTATATACAGGCCTTGTCTGCAAGATATCTTGAGAACTACTGGACGGAATTCCCTCAAACTTGGATAGAAGCTTCAGTAGGATAGCCCCCTCATTTGATTACGTTTTGGTGTGTGGACGTGCATTCATCCGTGTCCGGTGTCCGTCCTTCCGTCTATCGACTGGTACATGTATATACAGGCCTTGTCTGCAAGATATCTTGAGAACAACTGGATGGAATTTCACCAAACTTGGATGGAAGCTTCATTGGGATAGCCCCGTCATTTGATTAGGTTTTGGTGTGTGTGTGTGTGTGTGCATTCATCCGTGCCCGGTGTCCATCCATCTACTTGTACATGTATATACAGGCCTTGTCTGCAAGATATCTTGAGAATTACTGGACGGAATTTCACCAAACTTGGATGGAAGCTTCAGTGGGATAGCCCCGTCATTTGATTAGGTTTTGGTGTGTGTGTGTGTGTGTGCATTCATCCGTGTCCGGCGTCCGTCCATCCATCTACTTGTACATGTATATACAGGCCTTGTCTGCAAGATATCTTGAGAACTATTGGACGGAATTTCACCAAACTTGGACAGAAGCTTCAGTGGGATAGCCCCCTCATTTGATTAGGTGTTGGTGTGTGTGCGTGCATTCATCCGTGTTTGGTGTCCGTCCATCTACTTGTACATGTATATACAGGCCTTGTCTGCAAAATATCTTGAAACTACTGGACGGAATTTCACCAAACTTGGATGGAAGCTTCATTGGGATAGCCTCTCATTTGTTTAGGTTTTGGTGTGTGTGTGCGTTCATCCGTGTCCAGTTTAGATTAGATTTTGGTTTGTGCGTGCATTTATCCTTGTCCATTGTCCGTCCATCCATTCATCTAATTGTATATGTATGCACAGACCTTGTCGGCAAGATATCAGGAGAACTACTTGACACTTATTTCTACATTAATTTTATAGCACTTTCCCTTAAATAATGTGCCCACTCAACGCAAGGTGGGAGGTTGGGGGAGACGTATGTTTTTGCTTAAAAAAACAACCAGCATAGGCTTCATGCCGGAGCGGCAACCCAAGGGTCAAAGCGGAACCTCTAGTATTTAGATGGAATCGCGCGGTTTTCGGACGGTTCAAAAGTACTAGAACAACCTGGGGATTATTGTAGGGTGTACTGGACGATGTAAAAAAGTACAGGGCGGTGTACCATAAAGTAACAGATTTACAGGTAAAACATGAATAATCTAAAAAATCTTGCATCGGACGTCTGCAGGCGATATCGGAGAGAATGCAGAGCGGTGTACAAAGTACCAGAGCGTAAAAGAAAACAAATTGATACAGAGAAATCTTGAACATTTAATCAGAAAACTATACAAAAAAAAACCAGACGAAATGTTGTATCGAACATGTAAAATAAATGCTCTACTGCGAAAACGTACCAGACGGTAACAGAAAACGGCGTATAATAATTCTATCACGGCGAGGACGAAAAGATCACAGCCAGTTCTATAATTTTCTTACAGTATACCAAAACTGAGGCACATTTGTAACCACAATAATTCACTTGTCGCATTCAGTGCTAATTTATTTCTGTCATCTACTGCCTTTGTGATCTGGTAATGGTTACTAAATGAAATAATTTCTTGTGGATAGCAACTTCCTAAATAATTTTGCAAATAAAACGAATGATATAGCAGACTGCACCAGTCTTTCTTCCCGCTGTACAAGCATATCAGCTTAGCGGATTAGCTGTAGCCCACGGTTCATTTGATTATACTAAATGCAAATACTCGGGCCGGTATTTTGCTCAAAGTTCAACGTATAGGTCTAGTTTCGAGACGTTCACGTAGATAGAAAGATATAAGAAGCCGTAATTATTATGGAATTATTTCGAGGTATATTACGTCAGTTGACAATGGTCACCTATATTCCGCTTGTTATCATATATCGGCTTTGGGGAGGCGGGACCGATAGTTGAACATTTATCATACTTAGACACTTTCATACACGAACATAAAACACGCATCTTCAAGAGAGGATCTAAAGAAAATTCAAAGGGGGTTCGACTATGACAGCTCAACCACGAGGGTCCAGAGGCCGCCTAGGCCAGGGAAGCTCCGGATCCTAGATTGCTGCAGTCAAAAATTCACACATCATGCCTGCATCTATTTGACTTTCTAGTTGTATATCGTATTGGAACATTAGAAAACAGTACGATACGAATACGATTTACTAACACAAAGTTAAAATAAGCGAATTTTCATAGAGCAACAGGCGAGGGACCAGGGCCCGTATAGGCCCCAGAAACTCCCGGTCCTAATTTGCCGGAGATCTGTTTTGCCCGTTTTCTCGGAAATAAATAATGTAATGTATTTTACATGACGGCCGAGAAGGGACATCGCTGTATTGTTTAATGATTACGTACCGACAAACAAAGGCAGGATGCGAAGTCAGGATGCGAAGGACGAAGGTAGAGTGCGAAGGGCGAAGTCAGGATGCGACGTGGTGAAGGCAGGATGCGAAGGGATGAAGCCAGGATGCGAAGCGATAAGTCAGGATGCGAATTGGCGAAAGCAGGATGCGAAGTGCCAGGATGCGAAGCGCGAAGTCAAGATGCGAAATCAAAACAAAAGAATGCAAAGTCAAGATGCGAAATCAAAACAAAAGAATGCAAAGACTGGAAGCGAAGCACGAAGTCAGGATGCGAAGCGGCGAAGCAAGGATGCGAAACGCGAAGTCTGGATACGAAGGCAGGATGCGAAGGACAAGAGCTGGATGCGGAGCGCGATGTCAGGATGCAAAGGCCGGGTGCGATGTGCGAAACCAGGACGCGAAACGCGAAGGCAGGATGCGAAGTGGCGAAGACAGGTGCGGTAACTTGGCGATTTAGCATCCTAAGTTCGCGCTTCGCATCAGACTTCGCATCCTGGCTTCGCAATATGGCATCCTGCCTTCGCATCCTGACTTCGCGCTTCGCATCGTGCCATCGTCCTTCACATCCTGACTTCGCGATTCGCATCCTGACTTCGTATTCTGACTTCGCGCTTCCCATCCGGGCTTCGCCACTCCGCATCCTGCCTTCGCATCCTGGTTTTACCACTTCGCAAGTCAGGTTTGGTAACTTCGCGTTTCGCATCCTGTCGTCGAATCCTGCCTTCGCGTGTCAGCATCCTAACTTTGCGTTTCGTATCCTGACTTCGCATCCTGACTTCGCGCTTCGCATTCTGGCTTCGCATCCTGCCTTCGCATCCTGACTTCGAGCTTCGCATACCGCCTTCGTTCTTCGCATCCTGATTTCGCGCTTCGCATCCTGCCTTCGCATCCTGAGTTCGCACTTCGCTTTCAGTCTTTTGCATTGTCTTGATTTGATTTCGCATCCTGACTTCGCGTCCTGACATCACGCTTTGCATCCTGGCTTTGCACTTCGCATCGTGCCTTCGCATCCTGACTTCGCGCTTCTCATCCTGCCTTGTTGTGTCGGTCCAGATTCATTAACACAATACAGCGGCATGGAACATCGGAATCCAGTAGGACACCGAAACGATTCATTTACACAAAACTGAAATTGGAACGATTCCTCACAGTCCAACAAGCGAGGCCCCGGAAGACCTGAAAACCTAGATCACCGACAAGTTCTGAGCGTTTTCCCGGAATAAATAGGTACTATATTTTCACATATGTTTCCCACAAGCAGGCATCGATATTGAAAATATCACACCTTATGTTTGAATCCGTATGAATGTCTGGTTTAATACATACAAATCCGGCCTATAGCGCATCAAGTCACGTGGTGCACTCGAGGCGAATATGTCTGATTTTAGATATATATTGAAACTCCAACTTAGACAGTATACGCTAAATCACATGAACATATGATGGTTAGTTTAATACACCTATAAATCAATCAATTGTTTATTGCACGACTTTGGTTTACTACAAAGCTCAGCTTGAGTTACTTTTCACTCAACTTGAGTGAGAATAACTCAAGTTGAGTGAAAAGTAACTCAAGTTTGAGTGAACAGGTACATTTCACGCAAACATGAGTGGAACAGTTCACTCAAGTTTTTTTTAGAGAGTACAGATTTTATGGATAAGAGTGTGACGCTGGAGAAATTAACGTTCAGAGTTTCGGACTTGGATGCATTTCGTTGAAGAACCAAATTAACAAAAATACAACAGTTTACATAAAGAAATATCTCATTCCGCCGAAAGCCTAACTTGAAATGCATTCACCACAGATTTAAGTATATATGATCAGGCATGGTGTACAATATTTTAGTCAATATGGGGTGGCGCTCCCTGTCCATTCAGAAGGAAATATGTTTAGCCTGTTTGTACGGCCCATACTGGCGAGAGTAGAACATTAATAAGGAAGTTCACTTAAATTCACACGTGCTAACGACATGCGCCATTGAACATGATAAGGAAAATAAAATAACAGGGCAAATTTGAAAAAAGTAGAATTTGGTTCCAAATGAACCAGTTAGAGCATTTCGCTAACAATCTCAACCTGAGGACATAAGCTGGTGAAATTCAGGACATTTCACCCTGCAGACATTTCTCCATTCAGACATCTACCATGCGAACATTTTCCCCGGGAGATATTTCCTCTTTCCTATTTATTCTTGGACTATTACTTAGTACTGATGTGTTACAAAGTAGAACTATTGATAAACACAATTTGAAGCATCTTTTTTTTTTTTTTGTAAATATATTTTCAATAGGCTTGCTTTGACATGATTTCCCCCTCCTTATCCATGCTTAAGATAATGTTAACAAGTTTTGTATGACATAGTAAATAATTGTAACAAAATTATAATTAAAAGAAACAAAATCGATTTTTATTTGATATGATTTCAAATAATAACTCGTGGTATCAATAAAGACAAAAAAAAGACATTGTTGGATAATATTGTTGGGCCAATATGACAATGTTCACAGCGTTTCTTTTTCCTATCCAATTTCTTCACCAATTCAAATAATTACTTAATTTCTAAAACTATGTAAATATATTATTTGGTTTTATTATTTTTATCCAGAGAGTTAGCCTGGCTGTTGCCTGAGTAGAATTAGTCGGTGTTTGACACAATGAAATTCGTTGTTTTGTTTGTCTTTAAAACCTCCGATTACACCTTTATTATCCTAACTCAGCCTGTGGTTGACATTATATAAGTAATTGTTTAGTGTTTCTTTGAGATTTGTTTATCACTGAGTGACATCTGTAAACCTACATGCACATTACGTACGCTATTATTCAATCATGCAAAATATAGACAGAAAATTATACTATGTATAACCTAAACATGCATTATCACTGAATAGTTAATTAACACGGACAGTTATTAACTAATACTAATGTTTATTCATGCCAAATTATAGAGAAAAAAAAATAGGAAAAAAATGCTCAAAATTGTTTTTATCAACATTCTAAACTTGGTACACATTCGTACGAATTCAAAGAGTGAATAAAATTTAACGTCGCTTTCAACAGTATTTCAGCTATATCACGACGAACCAACTAAGCACCACCCAGCCCAGTACAACAATGTACTAAGAGGGGAAAGTCTGAAAGGAGAAATGTCCGCACGGGAGAATGTCCGCGCACCAAGCTGGTAATATGTATATATTTATCGAACATCGATTTTGTTACGAGAAAATAGTAGTGGTTTAATGTTTGACGCTCTGCACATTTTGTCTTTGATGTTTCTTCGATATCAATCAAATGATTTAAACTGGATATACACTAATACTTAAATTCCAACAATAAAGTTAATGATCTCAATCCCGGACTTAATTAAAATTGAAGGTAATTCGTGAACAATATATTTTACCAGATAGCAGCGATATATGGATCTGATCTCTTCCCGAGTCCTAAGGCCTGTTGCAGTTCAATTTATAACTGGTTTAATTTTGGGGAATATGCAATATGCATCACATTATCTCAGAAAGGACTATTATATTAGACTGATTATAGTTCAGGCAGCTTGAGGTTACAACTACAAATGTGGCCCAGTTTTCATTTATCAGAAATATATCCTTTCATTGGTTGGAAGCATGGGAAAGTGTCCAACAGTGTGAACCGCAAATTCATGCCTGTCTCTGCGATCGGGGCATACCTAGGAAGACATTTACAAAGCCGCACATATAGAAGATATGTGGTATCATGGAGCCTACTTGTAGGCTTCATGGTGATATTCATACAAAAAATACATGTAACTTTGCCCTGGAAAATAATTTGGATAATATGCATCGACATAGGATAATGATAATAAGATTAGATTAGATATCTAACCTCACCCAGATATATTAAATTCACAGTGTCTCGTTGATTCCATGGCCTAAAATGAGGAGAGGTAGCGTAACTTTGCTCGGCCCTTCCCCCTCCCGTATCCCCTCACCCCACATCATCACCCCAGACCAATACGCCGAATTATATCATTGGGAAGATATACCAACGTTAATTTGAAAATGCCACTGTAATGAACGTTCCTGTAATATCCCAATAATAATACCTTCCACTCCTTATTAATTATGAAATATAATATGTCTTAAGACGAAGTCTAATATAAAACATTTAGAATGCCTTGAGTAAAAAGAAGGCCATACTGTACTCCGCATACAGTTTTCTCTCCTATTCAAAGTTACTTGAACTGATCTACAACTTATCTGGACATTTGTGCCCTTCGTGCTGATTTTCGCTCATATTTGGTGATTAACAGTAGATATGGATAACTAGACCGCGGTATCGTCTGCGCGTCACCGATAATGCCGATAAGGGACACACCCGTCCTGCCTCACGAACATTTATCTGTACCGTTCCCTCGGCCCTTGACATCAAAGACCGACCGCCGAGATGTAATCAATCATTTATCTATGTGTCACCACTAACGGAAACTTATTTGGGGCACCTAAACGCTGATTTTTACAAACGTCACCAGTGTAATCAGTTTAAGGGGACGATAACACTGGTGACATTAAGGAAAATCAGCAGTATGTGTTAGTGTCAAAACGGAACGCACAATACCGCTAGTGGTGACATTTTCTTGAAATCATCGATTGCGTCGAAACAAGACCAGTTGGAAAACGGGGCAAGTTACTGGTGATTTTTTGGCACTTTGTCACCACAGCTTGTTCACAGTGTCACATGCAAACCGAACGCACTACCACTGAGCTACATCCCCAAATGTTTCAAATGAAATAGAGTAGAGCTGTCTGTTAAGCCAGTCGTTTTATTTCAGTCGGTGATTTAATTCATGTATTGTATATTGTATATGTGATTGGGAGAGGAGCCATGTGGCTTATTCCTGCAATAAAACACACATTGGAGAAATTGATGAATTCTTGATACGATGGCAAGTCTCAGTCATAATTGATGATGTTTCCTAAAGGGCGATGCCAAGAATATCACCAGTGCGTGGCCTTATTGTTTGCGACCCTGTTTTATTTCGTATTTACGAAAATGTCCGTATATATATTTGAATATATTAACTTCAATCTGTATAATTCATTTTCAATTCGAAATGCAATTGAGCCGTAAATAGAAAGCTTGGAGGAAAATTATAGTGCATTCCGATTTATTCTGTTATACTCAGAAGTCGGACACTTGCCCTTCAGTCTGCGGCATGGAACCGCAATATTTTCAGAAAATCAGTGTGATTCCCGAAGTGGCTCAGAGAATCAACAAACCCCAAATAATTAATTTTTAATGTATGTTTAAATAGTACAAACACAGCTGTCATGGTCTATTGTCGCTTCAGTTCTTCTTCCAAAATCAATCGAGGGGATTTTATCTGAACATTTATTACGAAGAGCTACTGACTACCCAGTCAACGATCTGATTGGCTGAAATATAGTCCGGCAGCCAGACGGGTGAACCTAGCGCTATAGGTCCCACAACACGAAACCGAAGGGTGCCCACCTGGCACCCTTGAGCATTTTGAATAAACACCTTGTTCCCATGATAACCTCAGGAAAAATAACTAATAGTGAACGCAGCGAACTCTATACACAACATGCATACGTACGTAAGAAATAACACATACCATACCACAAAGTTTCAGTAAGCCGGTCAACTCAGTTTTCGCCGACTTCCGGTAGCCGACTTCCGCCAAAAGTGGCAGTCATTTTGTTTTGTATGTCTTATGGGAAATGTTGGGATTTGTTGGGAGCGGAAATCGACGAGAAATCGGCGAGTGTACTCCAGCGGGAGATTCAACATGGCGGCTGCCCAGGTCATAGGCATAGGACGATGTCAACTTCGCCGTTTTTCTGGTAAGTTTATTACTGCCAATTTATGCCGTCGAGATACGACGATTGTACACCATTCGTTATTTCAGTATATCGCAAAGCATTTGGCAGCTATTGATTGATGTCGCAGCAGTCAATATAGCCCATGTTGTTGTTGTTGTTGTATGCAATAACATGTGCGAGGTAAATGCACGCATAATTTGGAGAAGAAAACTATCTCAAAATTCGCCCAAATAATACCAACACAATGGACGAGGTCATATTTTTGTCGATACTTTCTAACATTTGACACTGACACTATCCAACTGCCTGGTTCTTTATGAAAAAATGTAAAATGCAGGCCTATGTAGATAATTTAAGGGGGGGGGGGGCTGTTGCCACACTCAAGAATGTTTTGCTCATAAAGTGACAGACAGTGAAGCCGGAGTACCCAGAGAGAACCACGGCGATGGGGAAGCCCGGAGGGGGAAGATGACGGAGGGTGTCACATCTGTGTGTGTGTGTGTGTGTATGCTTTGGGGGTTCGCGTAAGGCAGGGAAGGGGGGAGGAGGGGAAGAAAATATATAGTAGCCGACTGACCAGTCAATGCATATTTGCTCGATTTTCAGCCGAATTTACTAAAAAAATAGAATCGGCTTTTCTTTCTCAAATGTAGCTTTTTATTGACTTAAGGCGCATGTGACACTCGTTTCTGAACTTTGTTTTCCCCTTGATGGTTGCTTCATCGAAATGAAACCGCTAGTATGTTAAAATAGATATACAAGTCGGTCAGTGGAGTCCAGACAGAGGTTAATTTAAATGGAGAAAGTTCAGACTGAGAAAAGTATGATATTCTGTTCGAACACGTGGTCAGAAAAATGAAGAGGCGTTGTAGGTGAAGCAAAATGGTCATCCAGTTGTATTTGCATTTGGAAGTTAAAGGCAATTAGTTATAAAATAACTCAAGGAACTAAACATTGTTGGTACCACGGCACGGTCTTTCCATGACGGCCCGCAAATGTATTTTTCGTTGTAAATTAACTTCCTGTCGTATTACATATGCGATGTCGATATAATGATAACTGAACATCCTCCGTTTAATTGACAGATATACATAATGCATCAAGTTCTTGCAGAGGGATCATCAGGGCTCGCAGCTGATTTAATCATCAAGAACGCGGTTCGTTTAATTGCAATCGCAAGGTCACTCGTTTGGTACAGTCGAAAATGAACTCCTGAAAGCTTTAATTGGTGTGTCGAGTTACAAACAGGTCTTCACGCCTTGTCAATGGAGAACCGCTCAATACTTGTTTAAAACTGATCTTTCGTTATATAATTTGACGGATGAAATCAACTACTACTTACACCAATATCGAGAGCGTTTAAGCTGACGAGTAATGGTAAATAGCATAGACGAAGTGGGGATAATGTTTTTTGTTATATCTTCAAAACAATTATAATCTGGAAATTTCACAAATAAACAATTACATATATATTCCTCAATCAAAATTGAATACCTGTTCCAGAAACTTCAGCGTAAGCGTAGTATCTACACGTCGCGTGAAACAACCACGAGATTCAGTCGTCGGTCGGTTCACGCACGTATTCTGGCACGCAATTTTAGTTGAGCGGGTGTTGTTCTTAAACTACAAACCAAATCTTTACCTTCTTTGTGCAAATCGATCCGTATTTCATCTCGGAACAGTACGCATAAACGGCGAAGGCAAATATCCACTCGTTTTAGGCACTAGCTATATTCATACGCGCGCCGTCAGAACAACATGCGCGCGAACTTCCCCTTGTTTGTTCTAAAATACAAGTATCGTCGGGCGTCTGTCTGCGCTATATTAATTTAATCTAACAGCTTTCTCGTAACTTTTCATCGTTAATATATGCTAGCTATACCAATTATATATAAATACTGTATCAAATTATAAAATTTGAACTGTGTATTTCTGTGTGCATGTGTGCGTTGATGAAAGGTGTATAGCGGGGACATTTATATGAATACACACCTTCATACTGGGGACACACCTCCAACCGGGGACGTCCCCGGTGTGACAAAGACTGGGAAACTGTTTCGCTGCCCGTTTTATGATCTTGTATACAACACCATGGTAAAAAAAATAAATAACGTATATGCCCCCATTTTGACTAGAGAAAACTCAAACGGGTGTGTTTGAAATTGAAAACGGGTGTTTGCCTGGGTGTCCCCACTTTGCCGGTATGTTTCATGTGTTCCCGCTTGTGGCGTGAAAATACGGGTTTGGTTATTTCAGGCGCTGTGCAAATTTGAACTGGAATCAAAGCGTCGTGGAAATCCCGAGGCTGCCCACAACACAAACCAGCAACAGGTTTCTTGAATAGGCAAAAAATAAAGAAGTCCCCACTTGTATGGTTGTGTACGGATGTCCCCACTATGCACCTTTCGTCAACCTGTATGGGTGTGTGGGGGGGGGGGTATGATTTTAATTTGAGATGCATTTCTTGGGATGTATTTGACTTTTATATTTATAGTTCCTCAAACCTCATATATGTTTGCCAATTTCCAGAAGGTTTCCAATCCTCCGGTTTTTGTCAAAATATATCCAATTACCTGAAATTTTTGATAATAAATTCTATCTTAATCATTATGCACAGTGTCTGAAGGTTAATGTACTGACTGGTATCACTGATCCTGGTATCTATATTATTTTCAAATCATATGAATTCCCACTTCAATTTTCATATCTGTACCATACTAAAGTTTCTGATTCTACAGTAGCTGTGCATTTTTTCAGCAGAGTGAATTAAAATTAGTTATTGAATATACCCAATGAATTATCAGACTCAAGTCTTAAATTTAATCTTCCACTTTTGTCAAACATATGTTTGCAAAATTTTGTTGAACGCTTTCTTTCCATTCTCCCATGCAGCTTAGTGGCAGCTGTGTTGTTGCCCATGACACAAACTTCATAAATCTTTTGGGAGTAGGGCCTAATGCATCCAGCTGGTATGTTGTATGTTCTTCCTAAATACATGATTGTATTATCAGCACTCTCCATGTGGGAACAGGTCACTTTGTCCCCAAAGCAACTCGTCCCCAACTCGAACTTTAAGTCAACTCATCCCCATGCAACCTTGAGTCAATTAACTCGTCCCCAAACAGAAATCAAATTTTACAGACAAATTTAACATTTCCTTATGAACTTTACATACATGCTATGTCCTATTATTGCATATTGATTGAAATTGTAGCTCCATATCTGGACATTTCATCGATTATTGGATTAAAATGGACTGCTTTTTAAACAGATGAACATGCTTTACTTTGTCTAGCTTACATGTAATTAGAATAATTTATTTGATGGAGAGCTTAATTTAATAGTGACTGCTCTATTGCTACATGTATATATGAAACAACCATTGGACAAAGACCTATCACATCAAGAACTATCGATATAGAGAAACTCGGAATTAGTGTGCTGGGGAAAGGGTTATGAATAAAGTGATAATGTTAAAATGTACTTTCAAATGAAAATAAACCCATCAGAAAAACTGCAAATGAAAGAACAATTGAAACAGTGTCAATAAATTTGTTTTTCAACTGAGAAAAAGTAAAAAGCATTTAACATTTGTGGTTTCTTTTAATTTATTGTTTTGAAATTGTTCTAATATACATGATGTACTGTTAGAATAAAAGATCGGCTTTCTCCATGATAACTTGGTTCCCTTTTAATTTGGTACCAATTGCAATTTACATTTAATATGATCGTTTATCATTTACGTTTCTTTATTTACAGGCAGTCATCTTTGACCATTGCTTCAACACCATGGTATATTTCAGTCTTGATTCCACTGGTATGTATGAACAAATTTCACACATACATGATATATTATTTATTTAGCCTGGTAGAAACTCAATGATACATACTCATGACAATTTAAGAAGTCTGAGCAGGCACATAAATTAAGTGTCAAACACTATTCTTTTATTTTTCTTGTTTTTACATATCATACCCAATGGATCAATATTTATCATTTGCCTGCAGGCAACAGTAGTACACCATATAACAATTTTGGCTTTCATCTCCTTTCGCTCTTTCCATCAGGAGATGATCCTAATAATTTGGCAAATGCAAATGTGTCCTCAGACGATGAGAGTGAAATCGAGCATGTTGAAAACATTGAGGAAGATGCTGAATGTCACCTTATTCCTTCGTTGACATCATTTGTGTCACCCACAAAGAAGACCAAGAAGCACGATTTCAATTGTTGTCTTATCTACAATAGCCCAACGACAGCGAAGGGTATGGCCCATAGATGGACAGATGCATCGTGGAAAACGTTTTGTTCAGCAGCAAGTCGTGTTCAGGATGAAACGTTTAACAGACTGAAAAGCTACATTACTGGTGATGAACTGCTTCCGTTGGACATTACTCAGCTCAGAACACATCCATCTTGCTACAGCGATATAAAACACCTAAAACTGTTCAATGACAAGAGAAAAAACGGCAATTTCAGCAAGGCACCGTGTTGGAGAGAGCACACAGCGTGTCTCCTAATCAAGATATGCGCCCCAAAACAAGATCGTCAACGATTCCGACAACAGTTGGTTCAGGACGTTCCTGCCTAATATGTATGAAGGAAAGCAAATGACTCTCTCGTCAAAAAAAGATGGAAAAGACCATGAAGATAACCCTTTCATCTACTGGAGATTCTCTGATT
>JAVTVY010032164.1:0-11979 GCA_036873755.1 Hanleya hanleyi
TGTCATCTGTGGCGTCATTGGTGACGTCATCAGTAGGAGTAGTAGCCAAAGTGGGCATTTTTGGGGGTGCGAAGGAAGTTGTTTGGGGTAGAGATGGACCGAATGCGTCGTGTGATGTGTCGTCTTGCAGCAACGCCCGCCAACGCCAAGCTCAACGCTTTAACGCCCTGGTGAAATAGCTCTCAAGCTCTGATTTTCAACGCTCGTTGTTACCCCTTAACTCCCTATCTGTACGCCTTAACGCTCGTTCTCACCGCCTTAACGCCTTATCTTAACACCTTAACGCCATATCTGAAAGCATTAACGGCCTATCTATTAACGCATTGACACAATGATTTTGACAGATGAGAGAACAACAACAACAGCAAGGATGACAATCCAATCATTTTATTATCCCTCCTGTACATCATACCCACGCTGGGGGAGTCGTGTTATGTATGTTTACAATTCTCGTAGGCTCTTGTCCAATCAGAAGCCGTCGTTTGAGAAAGTTTGATCGTCAGCCAGAATCGCTTTTGGCCTAAGCGTCGTTGGGCAGGCCAGGATACTGTAACGGTAGCATGTCCTAAAACACTTGTTTGCGCATTTGGGTTGTAGTAAGTAAAGTAGTCATTCTAGAGGCGCAACTGACGTCATTCTGCGCATGCGCAGTAGAAAAAGGGCATTGGAATGGACGTTTGAAGTCTAGGTGGACCCCTAGTTGTCCGATTGGGCCATATGAGGTGTCATCGTGAAGTATTTGTGGGGGACTATCCGACTGAACTAGTGTGTCGTCCGTTTTCAACATTCTGAGCATGCACGGGCAGGGAATTGTGGGGAAAAATCATTGGAAGAGGCATTTTGGGGTCCAGGTGGACCCACAAATGTCCGATCTTTAACACACAAAAGCTACAAACTGGTTATATTCATAATGAGATTTTGAAAACAACGAGCTGTCTATAACGTTATACGACACAGACTACGAGGAAGCACTCAGACGATTAAGATGCGGAAATGCCTATTCGATAAGTTGATTGATAGCGTTAGTAATATTAACGACTATGAGGAAAGCAGTGACAGTGAAGACTTAGAAAACATCGATTTCGAATAACGACCCCAGTAGAAATATTTGTAGATAAACATTGAATAGTAGACTAGATGCGGAAATGAAAGCCACAACAAAGGCGATGTATTCATATAAGCTGATGATACTTTTCTCTCATTATTTGTAAAGCAATGGTATGAGTTGAACGAAGTGATTATTTTTTAATCTTCGTATTGATTTGTCTGCGTTTTATACTAGTCGTATAATTCCTCCTCCTTCACCTCCTTCACCTCCTTCTCATCCTCCTCCATCTTATTACGTCAATGCTAGTTCTATGAAGCGTGTTCAGACATGTCCGATCGTGTTGAAACGTGTACAGCTAAATACATGTTAAATATTGAAAAAAGCGATAACGGGTATATACTGTCCATGTATGTGCAGAAGAAATAGATATCATTGTACGTACGTTTAGTGCGAGTGAAGTTTATGCAGAATTGATACGAATCCCAGAGCCGTATATAGTCTGGTAACTGATAGTATCGATCGTTTCCGGTATACCTTGGGCTGTGTACGTACGTACAGTAAACGGTATATTAGTAAATTAATTACACGTAGATCACTGGTAATACATCTTGTGTACAGCGCTGACATGCGCTAATAACACGATTGTAGCTTCGAGTCCCTTTTCATGCATTTCAGCATTTCGAACTCTCTTTTCTCTATCCGATGGTGGGGGATTCACTCTTCTAAACCCTCATTTTTCGCGGATACGGAAACTTTGAGAAAATCCGTCTCATTCAGATGATGACGTCACTATGACGAAATCACGGCGATCAAGTCATGCGCGTAGTCCGGGGCTATACAACGGTCTAATTTTCGGCTCTAGGACCCCTCCCGTTCTAGAGATATAAAGACTTTTTCCAAAATTCGTCTAATTCATCTTGTGACGTCACTATGACGTCATCATGCGAATCAACGACGCGTCTCTCTCCTGGGTATCCAACGACGTAAGTTTCATCTCAGTATCCCTTCCCGTTCCAGAGATATGGAGATTTTGATGAAATTTTTGGTCGGAAACGAAATTTCTAGGTTTTATGCGTACACTTACAGATTCTGTCTATTTAACGAGTATAACTTAAGGGTTGTACAATATTTTAATTCTTACAAAAATGAAGTTATCTCAAAGATTTTTATATATATCATCAAAAGTATTTGAAAAAACAGCATTTTCACAAAGGTATATATATCGGTTGCCATGGTAACGGCAGCCATCTTGGATTTTGGTGCTTAACTTAGGAACGCATTATATGCCCAGGTAAAAGAGCGGACTTCATCAAACTTGCAGGGTATTTCTGTTATGTGTCCCTTTGTGCAAATAAGAAGTTTCAAGCAAAAATACCCGTTGGATAAAAAATTTGAGCTGTTTTACTGATTTAAACTAAATACGGCACTAAAAAGGCATACGTTTTTTTAGCGTAAATCAGTAAAACGGCTTAAATTTGGTTTCCAATGGTTAGTTTTGCTTGAAACTTCTTATTTGCACAAAGGAACACACCACATAGATACCCTGCAAGTTTGATGAAGTTTGCTCTTTTACTTTAGCGTATCATGCGTTCCTAATTTAGCGCCAAAATCCAAGATGGCCGCCGTTACCATGGAAACCGATATATATATCTTTGTGCAAATGATGTTTTTTCAAATAATTTTGATCATGTATCCAATATATATAAAAATCTTTGAGATATCCTCATTTTTTGAAGTATCAAAATATTGTACTTACCCTCCCCTTAATGAAGTTTTCGGGGGAAAATAGCCATCTTACCTTAGTAAGGGTAATATAATCATTCGTGCGAGACGAATTGCGTAGTATATATATAACAGGGTCAAACACCGCCACAGCTCCACAGCTGTCCTCTGGCTTTAGCATTCCATAATTAGATCGACCTAGAACTCCGCAGTGCTCCGCGGTGTTGTTATATTGTTATATAATGATACAACGTTCTATATTTGAACCGGGCTATTTAGCTTTCTTCGATATAGCCGACCTAGAACTCCGCCGCAGTGGGCTATAAGTAAGTCGACCGAACGCCGCAATCCGGGTCGATCCGACGCGCGTGATGGATCGTGGACCTCCCGCGTGGTGACCCCTCGGGCTATAGATACGGACCGCTGAGCAGATGAGCACCGCTAACACCCCTCGGGCTATGGACGCGGTTCGGTGAATAGATAACCTCGAACACCGCAACCCCTCGGGATATGGACGCGGTACGGTGAACAAACATTGAACATCGCATACACCCCTAGCTCGGCCTATGGATGCGGTTCGGTGAACAGAAGATAACCTCGAACACCGCACATCCGGGCTATAGACACGAACCTATAAATAGACGATCGTGGCCCCGCGTTGACCTTGATCTACTTATGACGTCGTGCTGACCTACTGCTCCTGCTCGGGCCGGCTCCTTGACCAGGAAGCTCATTTCTTATCTACTCAAAGACCTCCATAGCATAAAGAAGAACCTGTTAGGATTATTTCTGTACCATTTTGTCATTGTTTCCAACCGAAAATTCCAAGTTTGGATGCCCAGAAGTGCATAGGGGTTACTCCGTATTTTTTTCGATCTGTGTAACCAATTAGCGTGTGTGTTTGAATTTCATTATTTTGACAGGTTTTAGTCCATTACAGGTGATAATTTTGCTGTATAAATAAAGTTGGGCTCTTATGAATATCCTTGCACCAATAAAACGTTATATTCTAAATAATAAGTCCCGTTATTTCAGACAAACGATTCACTCGCCAAGAAAAAACCCACCGTCATAAAGGTTGCGGAGCACTAGGCCTACCTACCGGTACTGGTAACATTGATTTCCTACGCAACATTTGCCAGTGAACCGCTTTGTGAAGGAAAACAATAAGTGCCCCCTCGTCGTGGTGCGCTGTTCAGTGCAGTCAGAAATTGTTCGCAGCAAATGTTTACGATAAGGAAACTGAATTTCGCCAATTCTGATAAATAGTCCGAGTATCAAATCATCGGAAAATAATATGTTTAGCAAATATTTGAATTGCTTCATGGAAATCCAAGTGCTCGAAGCGGATGGATAGCTTTCTAAATGGTGTAAATACAGCTAGATATGTCGCCACCAATTGAGTGAGTGAATATGATTTAACGTCGCTTTCAACTATATTTCAGTCATATCACGACGTTGGTTCCTATTTTTTTTCACGCCCGGGAACCACACGGGTGGGGTCCTATTCTTTTTCACACCCGGGAAACCCACGGGTGCCTCAGTTAGTCGCCTCTTACGACAAGCTCTCTGAGGATCTGAAACCTATTCTTACCATGACCTGCGGTGTGCACAACGACGTCCCAGGTCAATCCCCGGAAGCCCCACGCGGTGCTGTCGCCACCAAAGCAAAAATTAGATAGCACAGAATAAAGACAATACTGGTTTGTAATCTCGTATAAAATTGTATTTCATTCTGTTGGATAGTTTTTTTTGTGCAGTAGGAGTATAAGCCCCTGACCCACGCTATTACGACCCACACGCTAATTGGTCACACTAGGCTACCTTAATCCCGACCCCAGTCCGGTCCTGGTTTCCGTTCCTACTTTTGCCTTTTCCAACAACGCTTGTTGTGGCGCATTGTCCGTTTGTTGGCGCGAACATATTGACAGGTGGGCGGAACTTTGTTCTTCAACTTGACTATAAATCTTGGTTTGGGTAGGATAACTGCGGTCTGGTATATGCTCGTCACGGGAGTATCAAGGCAAAGGCGGTCCGATCACGTGCACGACCTGACGACTCGAGTGCGAAGCCAATGCTCGTGTACGGTTGGAAAAAAGAAAAGTGAAACATTTCAAGTTCAGGGAATTCGAACAAAGTTTAATTGATCATCTCATTGTTGGTAACTTATCACATTGTCAGTTATTCTGCTCTTGAGAATCAATTTGTAGTTTACTGTAGCAGTGTCGATCAATGAACAACAACGATGTGATTTTCAGCACCATCACCCGTCAATAGTGGATTGTGGCAGACCTGACGGAGAAAGACGAGGAGATAAAACTGTTCATATATTTAGCAGGGGTGGAAATAAGAAGATTGGTACAATTCACTGAGATTGCTTTTGTTGTTCCCAGGGGGAGGGGGGAGCCAGAATGGGGTATGCCCCTTTCAGACTTCAAGGACAACTGGGCTGGGTGGTGCTTAGTTGGCTCGTCGTGATATAGCTGAAATATTGTTGAAAGCGACGTTAAATTCTATTCACTCACTCACTCACTCACTCAGACTTCAAGGGCGTCGCTAGTAAGGGGTCGTTGGGTGCGAACGACCCTCCTTCAGCGCTCAACTGTATGTTATTGTCCTATGTTGGACAACAAAGTAATGGGCTCTCTAATAAATAAGCATAAGAAATGACCCCCTCAAGAAATCCTGGCGACACCTATGGACTTTATTTAAGATATAAGGCAAAGTTATTGGAGGGGAGCAAAGTGGTTCTGTCAAAATATTTGGGGGGGGGGGGAGGGGATGGTTTCACTGCCCCTGGATCGCTAGTCTTGTCCACGATGCCCCCCCCCCCCACACAAAGTATAAATCTCCCCAATATAAGCCTAATGGGTCACTGGACATCCAATAGCTGGGCAAAATCCTTATTTCCTACCCATCTTATAGCCTGTATCTTTCTCTTTTCATTCGCAGGAATGATGCAGACAATACACGGAGATCAGGCCGAAGATGTGGCGACTGTGTCAAACTTTCGGGCTGTTAATGTCAGCAAATATCACTTGGATTTGTCTATTGATTTTGATGTGAAAGAGATTGCAGGGATATGTACACTGCATTGCAAGACTACAAAGCCGATAACTGAAGGTACAGTGTATAAAAAAACAGGATAATCAGGTTCAACACAAGGAACAGCAACTGTTTACTCAGATACTAGTATTCCGTAATCCAACAACTGATTACCCAGACGTTGAAAATCCAGCTGATTACCCAGACACTCATCTTCCATCTAGCATCTTTCCTAAAATACATAGGGTTCTGATCTTTGTCATGTTTGCTATTCCAGTACCATAACATTGTGTTTACATACAGGTTATCTGATATCACTTCTGTGACATCATTACCAGTAGTTTTAGAAATATGGTTACCATAGCACTCAGTTAATTGCCAAGTGTCTTTTTCCAGGAATGTAAATACATGTAGTTGAAGTAATTTTTTTAATGAATATGAATCACAGACCTTCATTATCTAAGAGCATATACTCAGTAATAAAGGTTTCATAACCCATGCCATTTCCAAAACAACGCTCTTATTAGCCTGTTGCTTGGGTAACCATATTCCGTAAAATAGTTGTTCAAAAAGTTAGAAAGAGATTAGACTAGTAGTTCTGTGAATAGTCCAGCATAATAGCTCATCATCGTGAGTTCACTTGTTGACATCACCAAATTACATAAATGCATAAATTTCCTGAATATCAGACTTCAAATGCCAATATCTCTGCAACTGTTTGGAGGACAAATGATAAACAGCATCCTACTTAGAATCATGAGCCCTTTCTTCTCCTGAAAGTGACTCCAGACCATTTGGGTTCCCCCTTAAAATAATTGACATAAATATAGATAATTTATTGCTCTATATCTAAACAAATGTCCAGCACAGTTATATGTGGCCTCGTGGGTCAACCTTAATTCTAGCATGTCCATAGCACAAAATCAATTTGTAAAAAAAATTTACAAGGCAAATACCATTCATCATACAATGCATCATTTAGATGAATTGTCAATAAATGACAGAAATGACATAATTAAGCTGTAAATATGGTAAACTTGACCAACTTGTCATGTACTTGTTATAATTTATGATGAACAGCGCTTTACTACCCATTGTATCCTTCTTGTCGACATATGACCAGTTATGGTTGTGGGAATTAATGGCAATGCCTTAATAAGGTGGTTCAGGACTCAAAACTTTGTCCAGTGACCTACCATTATATTTTAACTGCTGATGCCTGGGGTGTTGCCGAGCAAAATAACTTTGAGAAAACATTATGGTCTTCGATCTAGATTTTTGTGTATACGTGTCCAAACACCGCCATGTCAGTAGATTTGGGACAAAATCAGGCTAAATACATTTTGCTTATATAAAGCCACACCAATACCAAAATGTTTGAAACGATCACTTTTCTGAATAAAAAAGCCAGGTGGTTTCACGATTATAACAGCATCATTATCTTGAATATGCCATTTATATAAAAATTTCGAATATAATCAAGTTTTCGAACTGTAAGAATCACGTGTTACGAATACAAAATCTGTTTTAGGAGAAAAGTTTGCCTGGTGACCTATTATAACTTTTTTAGTAGTGATTCCCCATCATTACGTCATTTCATTTATAAAATAAAAACCTGGTGCCTTCGATCTACTTTTTTTCGTATAGGGTTTTGAACATCCATACCCTCCATTATCTTCAAATATCTCTGACGTCAATTGTTTCCTCTCGCTGGCTTCTTTTGTGTTGGAGGCGGAAAATGACGTTACACTTTACGACTACACATGTATGACGTCACGACGTTGTTTGAGTACTGAACCACCTTAAGCGTTTTTGTTTACAGGAAGTCACCTAATTCATCCCACATATTACCTACATAAATAGAGAAATGGGCATTCACATCAACTGATGAGAATGAGTAATGAATCTAGAATATCCCTGAAAATGGTTTTGAACAGCTAAAATTTCACCTATCTCATGGCTATCGTTAGAGGAGTTGGTTGGGGTCATTGTGTGAACAACCCCTTCTCTGCATGCAACTGAATGTTATTTTCCTATGTCATGTATGTTGGACAGCAGGCTTCTGTGATCTCTAATAATTAGGCATAGGAATCGACTCCCTCTTAACCCTACCTGTCCGGGAGTGTAAATAGCCCCCTACCAAACTTTCTGCGCTATCTCGGGAATGACAAAAATGGAGAGCTGAAACTCCGTAACTTTATAGTTGATCATATTGGGGTCATTTTGAGCCTATTTGCATGACGCCCCGAGCAGAGGATCATGGGTAAATTCAAGATGGCGACCACGTGGGGTACCAGAAATTTCGTCATATTTCTTCAAAATTTCTGCTTTTCCGCGATTAAAAGTGGACAAAAATTATTTTATTTCATATCACATTAATATTTACTAATTTATCATGCAGTTTCTGCAGAGAAATTGCATGAATAAAAAATTTGGAAAATCTGACAGGAAAATCGACCAAAAAATGTTGTTTATTAAAATGACGTCACTGTGACATCATCGAAGCGGCCATCTTGGATTTTTTTACATTTTCTGGTAGAGCTTGACACAAGGGTATGGTGTGGTAAGTGTCAGCCCCCGGTAATAAAAATAATTAGCGGGGAGGGACTTTTCCTTTTGAATAATATCAGATTGGTAACCAAAGCATTATTGATACATGCTGATACATATATGTATGTTATGTTTTTCCAGTGTCCCTCGACTGCCATGAGACCATGCGAGTGGAGAAAATTGAAACCGGCGAGGGGACAAACTTACAGTTTGAAATCAAACCCTTCGCTGATTATGGAACAGCATTGATCATAAAGGTCAGTGATGATTCTTAAAGGTGAACTGCAAAGCTTTTAATTTTATCTAAATTGTTGCTTATATACATCTTGTCTTATGTGACAAAACTTTTATACGTTTTTGGGGCAAATATAGTTTGCAAAATTGTACTAATAACAATATTTAAGTTATCCTGTTATAAATCCGTCTTGAAAACTTGCATCGCTTGTCTCTCTTGGTTTGTAGAACGTTATGACGTTATAGTGGTCCTCTTCATTCAAGTTTTATTCAAATGTGACGTCATGCTACGTCGGATGAATGAACGAGGACAACTATAACGTCATGACGTTCCAAAAACAACGGGAGGCAAGCGATGACGTTTTTAAAAGTTCTGGCTCTCGATATAAGTTTTGACTTCTCATATACCCAAAATAAAACAATAACCCACAGAACCATTACCACACATAATCGTAACAACTATATAGAAGTTCTTGTTTTATGACATTTCAACAGTCTAACATTGGAAAGCTTTTCAGTTCACTTTTAAACTCGCCTCAACCCTATACGCGGTGTCCCACAGCTGCAACGAGGGGGTAGCGGCATCTCTTAGCGTTGTTTCTCATTCTCCTTGATTATTTTTCATGTGAATGAGATACAGGATTAGATATTGTTCTCTCCAATATCACTCTACAGTCATGTTTGTATAAATTTTGTAACTGAGCCATACACAGTCTTGTACAAAATGATATACAAACATGACAAATTTGAGAAACTTCAAATTTCTCACATTTTTCATGCCATGTCATTCTGATCTCTGCTTCATTGAATTTCCAGAAGAATGATTCAATGCTCTCCTGGAGTAGAAAGTACATGTAGAATAGTGATGGAGAGCGAGAGTGATTACTCCCCTTAACCCTTCCTGGCCGGGGGGGCACTTTCCCCTCCCCCCCTACCTCCTTGTTGGTTTTTGCTCCTATCTCCGGAATGACAAAAAATTGAGAGTTGTAACTCTGTGACTTTTTAGATTATCATATTGGGGTCATTTTGAGCCTATTTGAATGACGATCATGGGTAAATTCAAAATGGCGGCCATGTGGGGTACCAGAAAAGTGATGTTTTCATCATATTTCTTCAAAATGTTTGCTTTTCTGTATGGAAAAGTCGGTAAAACCTATTTTATTTCATATCCGATTATTATTTATTAATTTATCGTGCAGATTTTGCGAAGATAAAACAAAAATAAAAAATTCGAAAATTCTTACCGAAAAATCGTCCAATCGTGCTTTTCGAAAATGACGTCACAGCGGCCATCTTGGATTTTTTTACATTTTTAACACTTTCCACCCCCCAGGCTGCGGTACACCCCAAATCGTCCAGGCCAGATAGGGTTAAACCGAGAGACTGGTCCCTGTTTGTCAGGCTGTCACATACCTTCAAGATTCTGTCATAAGCGAAAAATTGGACTAGATTGTCAGGAATGGGTTAGGAATGTTTGTTGTGTGGCAAGTTGTCATGACTGTTTTAATTTTCCATGAGCTCTGAGCAATCAAAGGCCATCACAAAGATGTGGGGCTAAATTGCTTGCAATCCATTTTTTTTAACAATAAATACTGAAACCTAATAGTCACATGTTAGCTGACTATCGTATGAAATCAAGTGGCATTGCTGGCATACAGAGAGAAATGTTGCTGGAGCGCATTATGCCATGTCATGCCTGCAACTTGTGTCGAACGTCATGATTGGTCAGCCTGTGTTATCCGCACTCATTCCATATGTGTGTGGGATAAATGATCTCAACATGTTATCCCACATAGATTTTATGGAGTACTATATTGGAATAATGTTATTTACATATATACTTATAGCTTCCATCTGAGCTGAAGGCTGGTGTGGAGTTCAAGCTGAAGATAGAATATATAGCCACTGGAGGACCAGGGGTGGTATGGCTGGACCCACAACAGACTGCAGGTAAACTATGGACTGCAAAACTTGATTTTCCTGTGAATCTAAATTTTTATATTTTTTTTATTACTAAAAAGGTTCATGAAATTTACATGCACATGAAAATGTAAAGCTAAAAGTTTTGAGACTTTCAAATTTTTCAATTTTCAGAACTTGAAAGTCTGAAGGCGGAGTTTTCTAAAATTTACTTAATTATATATGTTACATTTCCTTGAATTTCCTAAAAAATTAAAGCAGTCAAGAAAGGTATTATAGAAATGAAGAGACCTAACAAATTTACTTAACAATGTCAAGAAACTATCAAATCAAATACATGATTTTATAGCCGACATGAAGAAAATGAACTAAATATCATCTAGGGCCGGAAATATGACCACTTTTAACACATTTGATACTAAGGAAAGGGTCTGAAATTGATAGTAACAGGTAAAAGTAATCCATACCTGTAGTATTAATCTGAAATTGATAATTTATTGACAGGTAAAAGTAAGCCATACCTGTAGTATTAATCTGAAATTGATAATTTATTGACAGGTAAAAGTAAGCTATACCTGTAGTATTAATCTGAAATTGATAATTTTTTGACAGGTAAAAGTAATCCATACCTGTAGTACTAATCTGAAATTGATAATTTATTGACAGGTAAAAGTAAGCCATACCTGTACACCCAAGGACAGGCCGTTATGAACAGATCATTCTTCCCGTGCCAGGACACACCAGCCGTCAAGGCTCCATACACTGCCAATGTTAAGGTATGTTCTCCACTACTCCACCCTCTAGCTCTACCCACATTGCTCCATCCACTACTATATCCTCAAGCTCCATCCACTACTCCACCCCCTAGCTCCATCCACTACTCCATCCTCAAGCCACTATTCCACCCCCTAGCTTCATCCACTACTCCATCCTCAAGCTTAATCCACTACTCCACCCCCTAGCTCCATCCACTACTCCATCCTCAAGCTCAATCCACTACTCCATCCCCTAGCTCCATCCACTACTACATCCTCAAGCTCAATCTAGTACTCCACCCCCTAGCTCCATCCACTACTCCATCCTCAAGCTCAATCCACTACTCCACCCCCTAGCTCCATCCTCAAGCTCTATCCACTACTCCATCTCCTAGCTCCATCCTCAAGCTCAATCTACTACTCCATCCCCTAGCTCCATCCTCAAGCTCCATCCACTACTCCACCCCCTAGCTCCATCCACTACTCCATCATCAAGCTCAATCCACTACTCCACCCCCTAGCTCCATCCACTACTCCATCCTCAAGCTCAATCCACTACTCCACCCCCTAGCTCCATCCACTACTCCATCCTCAAGCTCAATCCACTACTCCACCCCCTAGCTTCATCCACTACTCCATCCTCAAGCTCAATCCACTACTCCACCTCCAAGCTCCATCCACTACTCCATCCTCAAGCTCAATCCA
>JAVTVY010032165.1:0-13041 GCA_036873755.1 Hanleya hanleyi
ATGCTTCACATTGATACCTCACTCGCCCCCATCGGTCCACTATGGGCTCCCCTAGCTCCAAAAAGCTATTTTCATACCCTTCGGCCACCGCGCATGCGCAGAAGGCCGCTATTTCAACCCCACATCCAGTCCATTAGATGCCCCTTCATGAATGCTTCACATTGATACCTCACTCGACCCCATCGGTCCACTAGGGGCTCCCTAGCTCCAAAAAGGCTATTTTCATACCTTCGGCCACCGCGCATGCGCAGAAGGCCGATATGTCAACCCCACACCCAGCCCATTAGATGCCCCTTCACCTAAGCTTCACTTTGATACCTCACTCGACCCCATCGGTCCACTAGGGGCTCCCCTAGCTCCAAAAAGGCTATTTTCATACCCTTCGGCCGCCGCGCATGCGCAGAATGACGATATGTCAACCCCACACCCATCCCATTAGATGCCCCTTCACCTAAGCTTCACTTTGATACCTCACTCGACCCCATCGGTCCAATTAGGCTCCCCTAGCTCCAAAAAGGCTATTTTCATACTCCTTCGGTCACCGCGCAGAAGGCCGATATGTCAACCCCACACCCAACCCATTAGATGCCCCTTCACCTAAGCTTCACTTTGATACCTCACTGACCCCATCGGACCATTTTATCTAGGGACTACTTTTTCTCCGCGGAAGCTTTTTCCCGAGACCGAATCACCGCCAAAACCACGGCCAAACCGCATCACTGCGCATGAATACATTTTTTTTTTCGCTGAACCTTTTTTTTCTATGCACTCATTGATCGCGCCATCCGTACCCACCTCCCACATGGCGGCCATCTTGTACCCACCTCCCACATGGCGGCCATCTTGTACCCACCTCCCACACATCACGCATGCGCACACCCCCAATAACCCCCCAATGCCCATACACTTATGACGTCACACCAGGTTCTGCGCATGCGCAGTGGGGGGGTAATGTGTCAATTCGGGTACTACATACTACTGTGAAACGCAAAAACAAAAGGAGAAAATTCAGTCGATTTCGCGGAAAATACCAAACCAATCCAGGGAACTAAAATAAATCACCAATGTCCCTATGGGCCACCTTACATAGAGAAGCATTCCAAGCCTTTTGACATATTTCTATATTATGAAAATATGACACCTATAACCAAAACCATTTTTCAATATCATTCTGGATTAAACCCAACGAGTTTTAATATCTTTGACTCGTTTTAGTTAAATTTTTCGTTTTATTTTACATATGAAGGGGAAATTCCTCCGAGAATATTACCAAAACTTGAAAAAACAAAGAAAAAAAACACGCAATATTTACTAACACACGCTATATTATTTTGACTCAAATTATTTTCGGTTTATAAAACGCAACAAACCGAGAAAAAAGTTACGTTAAAACCGAGCAAATCTTTTTCAAGTCGTTTGCTCGAGTCTATGAGATTACTTGGCTATAAATGGAAATTGAGCAGCAGGTGAATATTTAGGATAAGACATTATTATAAATGAGCTCCAATTCGGAAAATAAAAGGTGATTTCTATTGTATTTCGACAAGAGATAGGTTGAACATGAAGGATAAAATAATGGGGTTATCAGCCTTATTACTGCATAATCTGAATATGTTTGGTCTACTTTAATGGTTCAGTCATTAATATATGGGTAGGAATTCCATGAAAATTGTCCATATATTTAAAACACATATTTGGCAAGAAGTTAAGGAGGTTAACCTGAAATAATCTTGTCCCAAGCATCCACCCGCTGTCCAATTTCAATTCAGATCAAGGTACTGTCTCAGAGTGCAAGCTCTTTTGACGTTAACAATAAATTTATTTGGATAAACATGTATTGGACAGGGAGATACGGTTTTACTGATATGAATTCCACCGAGACGGAATCACGGTTTGAAAAGTACTTTAATTTTTTTAAGCGCTCGTTATTGAAACTGTGATCTGTACAAGCAGACTTCCTTCGTAATATCGCTTAGTTACTGCTGTTATATCGCTTAGTTACTGCTGTAATATCGCTTAGTTACTGCTGTTATATCGCTTAGTTACTGCTGTTATATCGCTTAGTTACTGCTGTTATATCGCTTAGTTACTGCTGTTATATCGCTTAGTTACTGCTGTTATATCGCTTAGTTACTGCTGTTATATCGCTTAGTTACTGCTGTTATATCGCTTAGTTACTGCTGTAATATCGCTTAGTTACTGCGGTTAAGTTTCAAATAAGGTATAAAAGTTGCAGAGTTTTCGTTACCGTATATTATCTTTGAAAATTGCCTTGCCGGAATCACAATGAAACTCATGTTTTGACTAGTGTTACTTGTCTATATCTCATTTTGTGTTGCTCTGTTCGATCTGATTCTTCATATATGTCATCTCTTACCAAGGAAAATAAGACTGTTTTTCTCGTCAGAAAAGAGTGATTGGGTCAAATTCCGTGACGGAAACCCAAAACTTACGAGACGGAATCACGAGTGTGCATTTCAAATCTTCTAGGTAAAACATATCATATTTTCTAAAAGAAAAAGTAAAAAAAAAAAAAAAAAAAAAATAATAATCCTAGTATGAATTTATTACTTCTAATTATAAAATTAGTAAAACTCTGAACTGTTATTTTGTTCAATGTATACAGTTCCTGTCAAGTGCATGTCTTTGCTACAGGTGTTTCTAAATGGTATATACCTTTATGCAGCTTTTCTTCCTTGAGAATTTAGAATTTCCAGAGTTGATCAGGTTTATAAATTACTGAAAAAGAAAATCGTGCTTAAAACACATCTTCTGTGTTATAGACGTATTTCGAGGGATTATAGAAAGTGGAAACGAAAACAGCATGCTAATATATGGCTTAAGAAAGAATGTGGTGTGATTGTCTGCGAAAAAGGCCTATTTTTGGCGATGGGCGTATTTCGAGGAATTCAGCACGAGTACCATAATGATGTCTGACCGCTTAGCTCTAACAAAGAATTAAGCTCCTGTTCTTTATACGCTGATAAACAGCTTGTATCACTGACGTCCCTACTCCTCCCCCCCACACACACAGCCGGGGAACAAGGAGAGTAGGGACGTCAGTGATACAAGCTGAATAGTATAAGCGTATATTCTTTATGGCTGATTGAAGTTTGAAATTTAATGGTTGTTGTCTTAGGAATAAGGTGTTTTTATTATCGATGTGAAAATTCTTAGTGGACGAAGGCTGGCTGAAGAATGTCGGATCTGATATATCGATAGTCTCACGAACACTAGCAAACAGGGAGAGAGAATTAAGGCTTATCGTCGCGTTCAGCAATATTTCAGCTATATAGCGACGATTACTCTAAAAAAACACCTGATTTCTAGGGGGAATGTATGTTTTCAGATTCTTTGTGCATGGTAAATCATCAGAAAACTGGTTCCGCTAAATAAATTTTGGGATAGCAAGTCCGTCGCATTGTGCATATAGTGACAGTCAGAGTCTTTCTCGTTTCTAGTTGGTACTGGTCGATTATACCAGCAATATAAAATACCGATACTGAATTTGTGTGTGCCTTCTGAGTGGCTAAGGGGAAGCAAGAGAATGACCAATCTATCCTCGTTGTCTCCCTTGGTATGCTGGAGATCGAGACTCATTGGCATTTGCTTCAATACACTGAAATATCAAAACAGGACGGCAGCAAAAAGACTACTCTCAAATCTCAATATCAGAGATTAAATACCCTTCTGTTAATCAGTTGAGATTGAGCAATGCCTAATGCATAACTGTTAAGAATATGACGGGACTATATTTATTTGATTCCAGAGCTTGCTCAGTGTATATGTGTACTATCTAATCACCAGATAACATAGTATTGAATATAGCTAATTTGTATTTGATATGTATAATGTCTCCCTGTTAATTCAAAACCAAATCTGGACAGGTAAAAGCATTTCTGTCCAATTCGATTGATCCTGTGAATATTTTTCGGACTAAACACGAGTCTCTGAAGAATTACCTTGACCTTCAATAGCAGACCATTCTCCAAAATGCAGGTCTGTTTACTCTGTACCAGCCCCGCAGTCAGATACCGGCTGTACATTATTGAATGTATATTACTTGAATCATCGGTTTCAAATTTTTGGGGCTATGCGCAATCTTCGTGGGATCTCGGTATAGGTCAAGTTCGTACGGAGAAAAGCTGGAGGAAAAACTCTCTGAAGTTCTGAAAGAAAACCACATGGAGCGCCTCTCAAATCAAAACAACGACGCATACGAAACATGGGAATTCAAGACAAGCAGAGTGGATGCCTGCATGGCGCCTTATTCTTTCAAATATGAGCATATTCGGAGAGGTTTTGAGGTCATCAATGCGCTCCGGAAAGTTTCCGAATCATCGTTATGGCGTATAAGATCTCCGTAATGGCACGGATTTGATAGACGAGCTATGACTAAGGATTATGTAGAAGACTAGCAATGCTCCAAACACTATAATTAATTTGTGCAAAAAGAGATGGCATTGCAAGGCGGGTTTTTTGCCCACAGCCAGCCGACTCATAGGAATGTTCATTTCTTCTCTCCATCTGTCAATCACAATGCAATGTACAACTTGTCGTCTGTGGCAACTGTCAATCAACGGAGCAACTGATTGTTCGATTACAACGTTTGACTAGCCCGTAATGTCCACACGGTATCGTGTCATCGGTAAACAATATTTATTTTACTTTTAATTGGTTCACAATGATAGCCTAAAATCTTATTTCGGATATACTGAATGCAATTATTTTTCACAAAAATTAGAAAGATTAAAATAACTTGTTGGCGTCACACATGTTGCCCACCTAGGAATCGAACTCGGTAAAACAAAATTTCGACGAGCTTGTGACCCAACGTGCGTAACCACTACACCACGACATACTAACGACTATAACAGGCTATTTTGTCACTTTAATCTACTTACGAAAACTTCAAACATTATGAATCATAACTTTTCATTTTTTAGTATGAAGGACTCCTTGGATCAAAAAGATCTTCCCGGAGTGGGGATATAATGTCACCACACAACACCAGGTTAAATGGCGTTTTGGTCCAAGGGGTCCTTCGCGTCTAAATGCGTGTCTGAAGGACTCGATTCCATTTTTCACGAAATAGCACAAGCTGTGGATTTCAGTTTCATGTGATAACTATAATCATAAAGCAATAGCACTAACACTTTCGCATATTGTGTACTTATATTTTCTCTTGCCGTTACATTAAAACTTAAGTATTTTTATGACATTTTATTTTCTTTATTTCAACCGCACCACGTATAGGCCAAAATCCCGCCTTATCGTATACCATCACCTTTAAGTAACGACTATGCGAATCGAGCGCACGTGTTTATTGATAAATCGTTTCGAGTCCAATAACTGTTTTAGGCTCATTGTGATTATCAATGTTGGGATTCTGTCTCCGTTCGACGCCAATCTTCACGGTATGGTTGCTGCTTGGTTTTCCAGACCCCAGAGCGAACCATAAGGTGAGTAGTATGTAGTACCCGAATTGACACATTACCCCCCCACTGCGCATGCGCAGAACCTGGTGTGACGTCATAAGTGTATGGGCATTGGGGGGTTATTGGGGGTGTGCGCATGCGTGATGTGTGGGAGGTGGGTACAAGATGGCCGCCATGTGGGAGGTGGGTACAAGATGGCCGCCATGTGGGAGGGGGGTACAAGATGGCCGCGATCAATGAGTGCATAGAAAAAAAAAAAGTTCCGGCAAAAAAAAAAAAAAAAATGTATTCATCCGCGGTGATGCGGTTTGGCCGTGGTTTTGGCGGTAATTCGGTCTCGGGAAAAAGCTCCCGCGGAGAAAAAGTAGTCCCTAGATAAAATGGTCCGATTGGGTCGAGTGAGGTATCAAAGTGAAGCTTAGGTGAAGGGGCATCTAATGGGCTAGGTGTGGGGTTGAAATATCGGCCTTCTGCGCATGCGCGGTGACCGAAGGGTATGAAAATAGCCGTTTTGGAGCTAGGGGAGCCCCTAGTGGACCGATGGGGTCGAGTGAGGTATCAAAATGAAGCTTAGGTGAGGGGGCATCTAATGGGCTGGGTGTGGGATTGAAATATCGGCATTGTGCGCATGCGCGGTGGCCGAAGGGTATGAAAATAGCCTTTTTGGAGCTAGGGGAGCCCCTAGTGGACCGATGGGGTCGAGTGAGGTATCAAAGTGAAGCATCCATGAAGGGGCATCTAATGGACTGGGTGTGGGGTTGAATTAGGGTCATTCTGCGCGTGCGCGGTGGCCGAAGGGTATGAAAATAGCCTTTTTGGAGCTAGGGGAGCCCCTAGTGGACCGATGGGGTCGAGTGAGGTATCAAAGTGAAGCATCCATGAAGGGGCATCTGTGTGAATTAGGGTCATTCTGCGCATGCGCGGTGGCCGAAGGGTATGAAAATAGACGTGTTGGAGCTACGGGAGCCCCTAGTGGACCGATGGGGTCGAGTGAGGTATCAAAGTGAAGCATCCATGAAGGGGCATCTAATGGACTGGGTGTGGGGTTGAATTAGGGTCATTCTGCGCATGCGCGGTGGCCGAAGGGTATGAAAATAGACGTTTTGGAGCTAGGGGAGCCCCTAGTGGACCGATGGGGTCGAGTGAGGTATCAAAGTGAAGCATCCATGAAGGGGCATCTAATGGACTGGGTGTGGGGTTGAATTAGGGTCATTCTGCGCATGCGCGGTGGTCCAAGGGTATGGAAATAGACGTGTTGGAGCTAAGGGAGCCCCTAATGGACCAATGGGGTCGAGTAAGGTATCAAAGTGAAGCTTATGTGAAGGGGCATCTGATGGACTGGGTGTGGGGTTGAAATATCGGCATTCTGCGCATGCGCGGTGGCCGAAGGGTATGAAAATAGCCTTTTTGGAGCTAGGGGAGCCCCTAGTGGACCGATGGGGTCGAGTGAGGTATCAAAGTGAAGCATTCATGAAGGGGCATCTAATGGACTGGGTGTGGGGTTGAAATAGCGGCATTCTGCGCATGCGCGGTGGCCCAAGGGTATGAAAATAGACGTTTTGGCATCTAGGGGAGCCCCTAATGGTCGAATGGGGTCGAGTGAGGTATCAACGTGAAGCCTAGGTGAAGGGGTATTTGATGGCTGGGTGGGTGCATGTAAAATTTTTCCTGAAAAAAAACGGAACACGGACTTTATCGAAAAACCTGGGAAAATGCCTATATGGGGTATGAGGGGTATATAGGTCGCCGGCTTAACGGGGCTTGTCTATCAATAGAGTTATCTCCCCCTAGTTCCAGGGTGGGTGTATGTAAAAATTTTCCTGAAAAAATACGGAATACGGACTTTATTCTAAATTACGGGAAAATGCCTATATGGGGTATGGCAGGTATAGGACCATCCTGGGAAACCTACTTCTCCACATTTGCGGTATAGGTTGTGGGGTCTCGTTTTACTCGTCTCGTCATTTAGAACATGATAGGAAGTGTCCCCGTGCGAATCGGTGAAATTTTTGAAAAAAGTCACCGAACCCCATATAGTCCCATACTGAGGGTATAGGATCAATGTTTGTCCCCCTGGGAAACGTACTTCTATACATTTGCGGTAGGGTTGTGGGGTCTCGTTTTACTCGTCTCGTCATTTAGAACATGATAGGAAGTGTCCCCGAGCGAATCGGTGAAATTTTTGAAAAAAGTCACCGAGCCCCATATAGACCCATACTGGGGTATAGGTTCAATGTTTATCCTACTGGGAAACCCACTTCTATACATTTGCGGTAGGGTTGTGGGGTCTCGTTTTACTCGTCTCGTCATTTAGAACATGATAGGAAGTGTCCCCGTGCGAATCGGTGAAATTTTTGAAAAAAGTCACCGAGGCCTGGGTAGGCCCATAGGCCTATACTGCATGGCTATGGGTGTATAGGCCCATACAGGGTGGACATGTTGGAGTCTAGGTGAGTCCCTAATGGTCCAATGGGGTCGAGTGAGGTCTTATTTTGAAGCTCTCGTGGAGGAGCACTTGACTACACTAATGGTTCGTCCGTGTTCAATAGTCTGCGCATGCGCAATCTGGCCGTAGTATAGAAAACAGGCATTTGGGTGCTATGTAGGGGTGTGTTTGGGTTAGAGATGAGCTAATCACGGTTCGAATGGGTCGTGTGAGGTGTCAAAGTGAAGCTTGTGTGGGGTAGAGTCAGAATGGTGTGTTTTTGAGTGCATGTCGCGTTAATCTGCGCATGCGCAGTTGGTTGTAGTAAGTAAAGTGGCCATTTTGGGGCAGCGAAGGAAGTTATTTGGGGTCGAGATGGGCTAATCATGGTTCGAATGCGTCCTGAAAGGTGTCATCTTGTAGTTCTCGGGGTGTACATTCCGATTTGAGGGATGTTCGCGTCATCTGTGACGTCATCGGTGACGTCATCGGTACGAGTAGTAGCGAAAATGGCCATTTTCGGGCAGTACATGAAGGTATTTGGGTCGAGATGGGCTATTCACGGTTCGAATGCGTCCTGGAAGGTGTCATCTTGCAGTTCTCGGGGTGTACATTCCGATTTGAGGGATGTCCGCGTCATCTGTGACGTCATCGGTGACGTCATTGGTACGAGTAGTAGCGAAAGTGGACATTTTTGGGCAGTACATGAAGGTATTTGGGATCGAGATGGGCTATTCACGGTTCGAATGCGTCCTCGAAGGTGTCATCTTGTAGTTCTCGGGGTGTACATTCCGATTTGAGGGATGTTCGCGTCATCTGTGACGTCATCGGTGACGTCATCGGTACGAGTAGTAGCGAAAGTGGACATTTTCGGGCAGTACATGAAGGTATTTGGGGTCGAGATGGGCTATTCACGGTTCGAATGCGTCCTGGAAGGTGTCATCTTGTAGTTCTCGGGGTGTACATTCCGATTTGAGGGGTATCCGCGTCATCTTTGACGTCATCGGTGACGTCATCGGTACGAGTAGTAGCGAAAGTGGACATTTTCGGGCAGTACATGAAGGTATTTGGGATCGAGATGGGCTATTCACGGTTCGAATGCGTCCTCGAAGGTGTCATCTTGTAGTTCTCGGGGTGTACATTCCGATTTGAGGGATGTTCGCGTCATCTGTGACATCATCGGTGACGTCATCGGTACGAGTAGTAGCGAAAGTGGACATTTTCGGGCAGTACATGAAGGTATTTGGGGTCGAGATGGGCTATTCACGGTTCGAATGCGTCCTGGAAGGTGTCATCTTGTAGTTCTCGGGGTGTACATTCCGATTTGAGGGGTGTCCGCGTCATCTGTGACGTCATTGATGACGTCATCGGTACGAGTAGTAGCGAAAGTGGACATTTTGTGGGTGCGTGAGGGTGAGTTTGGTGTAGAGATGCACCATCCTTAGCCCGAATGCGTCGTGTGAGGTGTCATTTTGTAGCTCTCGGGGTGTACATTCCCAATTGAGGCATGTCCGAAGCATCTGTGACGTCATCGATGACGTCATCAGTAGGAGTATTAGCGAAAGTGAGCCTTTTGGGGCAGTGCAGGAAGGTATTTGGTGTAGAGATGGACCATCCGCGTTGCGAATGCGTCGTGTGGGGTATCATGTTGTAGCTCTCGGAGTATATACCCTGATTTCAGGGATATTTATAGCATCTGTGACGTCATTGGTGACGTCATAAGTACAAGTTGTAGCGAAAGTGGGCATTTTTTAGCAGTGAAGGATGTTATTTGGTGTAGAGATGGACCATCCGCGGTCCAAATGGACCGTGTGAGGTGTCATCTTGTAGCAACGCCCACCAACACCATTCTTAATGCTTCAACGCCCTGGTGAAATAGCTCAGAGGCTCTGATATTCCATGGAATTGTCACTAATTCTTCGAAATGCGGTGATGCCCGTCAACGCCCGTCGTTACACCTTAACACTCTAACATAACGCCATGATATAGACCAGAGAGAGAACAACAACAGCAACAACAACAAGGATGACACATGAGAGAACAACAACAACAAGAAGTTTTTTTCATATAGTTTATTCTCCCCAATGTTACATCATACCCACGCTGGGGGAGCCGCGTTGGGTATATTTACAATTCAAGAAGATTCTTATCCAATCAGAGGCCACCATTTGCATGTTTCATATTCGTTCCTGTCCGTTAGATGTATTCTTGTCCAATCAGAAGTCTCCATTTCAGAAAGTGCCATCTGAACCGTTTATTCTAATCATCGTCGGGCAGGCCAGGATACCGTTGAGGCAACATATCCTCAGATAGTTGTTTGCGCATTCTGAGTATCTATCAGTGCATGGGTGAATACTTTCATCCGATGGAGGTGGTGGTCAGTTTAACCACGAAGAACGCAACATTGGTCATTATCTCCACTATCCACTTGGTGTTACAATTCAAGAAGACTTGTCCAATCAGAGGCCACCATTTGCATCTGTCATATTCGTTCCTGTCCGTTAGATGTATTCTTGTCCAATCAGAAGTCTTCATTTCAGAAAGTTCCATCTTCGGCCATGTTCGCTTTGAACCGTTTATTCTAATCATCATCGGGCAGCCCACGATACCGTTGAGGCAACATATCCTCAGATAGTTGCTTGTGCATTCTGAGTATCTATCAGTGCCTGGGTGAATACATTCACCCGATGGGATGGTCGGTCAGCTTGGTCACGAAGAACGTAACATTGGTCACACTGTCCACTGTCCACTGTCCACTTGGTGTTGGGGCGTTGCAACCGGGCCCATTCCAAGGGATCCACGGTGTCCAGTTTCTCCAGCATCGTCTGTAGCGACACTCGGTTAATGATGGTAAACGGTTGGTCAAATACCCTGATGTTACTGCTCGGATAAAAGTATCGGACTTGGTCTGTCTCCTTATGCCGCAGCACATAACCAAACGCCAGATTTAATTTGAAGCACGTAGCTTGGTCATTGAAAATGGCTTCCATGTAGCTGCGTAGACGGGCGAGGTCGGTCAGTCGGAAATTGTAGATATCTTGAATAGGGCGATGACGGTAGAAACAGTGCCGTATCATGGACCAATGGCGCCGATAAATGTCACTCACTGGCTGGGCGTCCTGTAAGAGATCGCTAGGAACATTTATGGGCTCGTCCAGAAAATGTTCGATGTTGTCAGGCGTATGACTCGAAACCGTAACGGTGGGGTCCGGCTGGATATCCAGGCCCTCCTGCACCGTGGGTATAGGCAGGCTCTCCTTCATCGCATCACCAGTGGCGTTCGTCTCTCTGGGTTCATCTTCACTGTGTCTGACCTTCCGCGGCTCCTCTTTAGTGGAAAGTTGTCGCCCAAACCGTAGAGACGGGGCATGCATCAAACGTTGGTGCTGTCTAAACCGACTGGGTCGTTTGAAGAGTCGACCACAATCATTACATAGTACCGTCGCATCCGCGTGGAGTACCCTCTCATGACGCAGTAAATGATCCTTCCGATTGAATGACCGTGCGCAGATTATACAAATATACCGGGCATCGTTGTGGATGGAGGTCTCGTGGCGTCGTAACTTATCTAGACGAGTAAACATCTTCTGGCAAGTTGTGCAAGTGAACATCTTGGTGGTTGACAGATTGTCTGATGAAACGGCCAGGCCGCCTCCCTTTTATAGCACGCTAGCTGGTGATCTATTTTTAGCACACTCAGTTCAACTATCCCAAGTCGAGGACCGAGCCGTGACATCTTCGGTAACCTCCGTGTCTCTTCGGTCACCTCCGTAACGTCAACGACCAACATGTAGACATATAGAGTATGTACGGCATGTTATGGTATTCATCAGTGCATGAGTGACGCATTCAGCCGATGGGGGTGGTCTGTCAGCTTGGTAACGAAAAACGTAACATTGGTCACACTCTCCACTGTCCACTTGGTGTTGGGGCGTTGTTGTTGGGCCCATTCCAAGGGATCCACGGTGTCCAGTTTCTCCAGCATCGTCTATAGCGACACTCGGTTAATGATGGTAAACGGTTGGTCAAATACCCGGATGTTACTGCTCGGGTAAAAATATCGGACTTGGACTGTCTCTTTATGCTGCAGCACATAACCAAACGCCGGATTCAATTTGAAGGCCGTAGTTTGATCTTTGAAGATGGCTTCTACGTAGCTACGTAGACGGGCGAGGTCGGTCGGTCGGAAATTGTAGATATCTTGAATAGGGCGATGACGGTAGAAACAGTGCCGGATCATCGGCCAATGGCGCCGATAAATGTCACTCACTGGATGGTCTTCGTGTAACAGATCGCTGGGAACATTTATGGCTTCGTCCACGAAGTGTACTTTGCCCTCCACGTCGTACAAAATCTGGCCCAAGGTCTTGTCGTCCGAATTTGACTGTTGAATTAGGGCGACATCATCATCGGTCCTCGTGCGATGGGTGGGAGTTCCCCCTGTTTCGATATTGATGCCTACGGGCTCTTCTATCTGCAAACGTGGCTGCGGAACAGGGTGTCGTGTGCGTTGGTGTCGCAGCAACTGGCTGGTCAGTTTGAAAAGCCGACCACATTCTTCGCATGGACGCTTGGGTACTTCATGGCGTGCACGTGTGTGGCGCTGTAAATGATCTCGGCGCTGAAACGACAGTGTACATATCGTACAGTTATACCGGGCGGTTCCTTCGTGCTTGGTAGCCTCATGGCGGCGCAAGTCGTGCAGACGAGGGAATGATTTCGAGCACGTAGTACAAGTGAACATCTTGGTGGTTGACAGAGTGTCTGATGAAACGGCCAGACCGCTTCCCTTTTATAGCACGCTAGCTGATATCATGTTCAGGCACTTCCGTGTCTCTTCGGATGTAAAAGTCCCGGATGTAAAAGTGCCCGAATGTTTACGAATGTTCCACCATTCCGGACTTCTATCAGGTCCATGTCCAGAAGCTCTCATACACCGCCATTTTGGAGCCGCCATGTTGGATCCGCCATTTTGGAACCGCCATCTTGGATATGTCCCATAATGCACCGGGTCAAAATACTCGCTTCTGATTGGACGAGAGCTCTGTGACGGATTTTAAATACTCGCTTCTGTTTGGTGTACGTCGCTAAAGGTGACCGGAACTGACCTCTGACCCCGGCGCGCAAAGGTTTCCACCGCTCCGCGGTGGAAACCTTTACACTGCGCGCGCCGGGGTC